>DWEE01000945.1:0-14728 GCA_018245755.1 Parelbella macleannani | reverse complement strand
TTGTGTTGTGTTGTGTTGTGTTGTGTTGTGTTGTGTTGTGTTGTGTTGTGTTGTGCTGTGCTGTGCTGTGTTGTGTTGTGTTGTGTTGTGTTGTGTTGTGTTGTGTTGTGTTGTGTTGTGTTGTGTTAGTGGCTGCACGTGTACGCGTGTATACGTGTGTATGTTTACATGCGTATAAAATTTTCTACTGTTAAATAACAGTTAAATAATGTATGTTAAAAGACCTTCAGTTTCATTGTAATTAAGTTCCTTAATCCATGTGATTAATTTTTCTTTACAGTATCTCGTTAGCAATTTGAAAATGTCCAGTTTATTATTTATCTTGTTATACAAAACAGATGATTGTGCTATGTATTGTCTTCTGGTGAATTTAGATTTTGTTTGGTGCGTTTGAATAAGATTCTCTTACCTTCTCCTAGTAACTAACTCAGGATCAAATGTTAAAGTTTATGTATATAGTTTGATAATAATAGTTAATAATATGTATAGTTTTCGAATTGTCAATAAGTCGCTTTGTTCGTACAGGTTTTGCGTGGGAAATCTAAACGGTTTGAATAGCATTACTTCTATATAGATCGTATAATATATAAATCGCGGTTGACCGCGTCTTGTGTTAGTTATATCGACAGTAGCCAGTCGATAGAGTTATTACGTGATATCGATTGATTCGTATAAAAAGTACAGATGATTAATTTATTGTCTTGTGACTCAGTGATTGTTAAACCGAAACCGAAGACCTTTTCCTTATTGTAAAAATGAGTGAATAAAAAATATACGTTCATAGATATATACCCAGTCTAAAATCTTTTTGTATAGTTGATACAGCATCCATTGCTTCGACGTCCAGATCAGATCCCGCGCGCTTAACTCAGCGTGTCTGCTCGCAACGTTTACATGATCACAGTTGACTGGTTGTGTGGAATGAGCTAAACACATGCAAGTATAGATGACGCTGTAGGCGCCCTGAAGCAAGCACAGTAACGCGATCGGCGCTAGTGCATCCATTGTCCGTCGCGGTCGATCAGATCGAGTGTCGCATGACGCAACCGCACTGTGGCCGTGTGTTTCATTGAATCATGTGTTACAACCAACATTGTAAGTGTGATAAATCACGCCATAACCGGGCGCCCTTAGAATAGTGTTTGACGCGCTTATCCATCGTTGTTACTGTCACGCGATATCACAAACGAATCGCATGTTCTAATCCTCGAATGCGAGAGCGCTGGTAGCACATTTTTATCTATTATCGTGAAAGTGTACGGTTGTTGAAATAGCAACAACACTGAAGGACCAGTATCAGTATAGCAAGTGCGGTAACACGGCCGTCCGCCGCCGCCGCCGCGGGCGAGATCGCGCTCGCTCGGATCGGGTGTCGCGTGATATGCCAATAGCGACTGCATGCTCCATTGTTTCGTACACGCTGGCACACCCAACTACAGTTATCCACAATTGTCATTACATGACTTCTTTTATTTCTTTCACAATAAATTTTATTACTTTAACTATATACTCGTATAGTAGCGTAATGTACCGGTAAGCGGTGATATAAGAGTAAAATAACAATGTTAAGACGCCAGACGCCTACTTATAACTTCTTTAAATCGCTGTCGTCGACTGTAATTTTCTTCTAATATGACGTGACTGCAGTTTACACAAGGTTTATACAATATATTATACATAAGGTATTTTTGCAGGGATTGAAAACAGATTGGATGATCATTGAAACTAAAAAACATACACAGATTTCAAGTGCTTTTCTATTTTCTATACACGCATAAATGATTATTGAAACTGTATCATGTATCATGTGAAGGATTAAATAGTGTATACAAATGTTAAGGCCTTGTAGTCATTATATTACCAAGCCGCATTTAGTCAGCGTGTCATACATAGTTAAGTAGAAATCGTGCAATATGCTATAATTAACGTGACTAATCGATCTTAATTGTATTCTGCAAAATAGGTAATCATGGCGTGTTATCAAACGAAACAGTCGGGATCGTTTGGCAGGAAATAGTTCATTTGATTGGCTTAAGGGCTATAGCAAGAAAAATGCTGATGTGAAAACAGAACCGTCCGCTACTTCACTGGACTAGATACATATTGTTTTTATGCTTCAATGGTAGCAATCCCAATGTCCTAACATGGGAGATTGTATTGATTTGCAATAATTTCGAAATTCTATTGTCACCTAAAGTCAACTCGGATGAAATGGTAATGGGACATGTAACTATGATTTCTACTTCGAATATTATTGAGGCTTGACACGAACAGTGTAAATATAATATTTACATACGTACATTCATCATACCGATAAATAAATTATTTATTAGTATTTCGGTAACACTGATCTAAACGTACTGTTTTGCTAGTCTACCACCTACTTGCCAATCGGATGCCGATGCACGCTTCATATTATATCAATATATTTATCGTGAACCGAAATGTGTAGTCGCGAAATTCATAATAGTTACGTAATACGCGACACGACCTGTTCCGATTATGTAATAACAACTGTTCCACTTCGAACTTTGGCCTTACGCGGTGTAAAACACAAGTAGGCACAGATTAATGCCCCACTGCCAACGAACCAAGGCGTAGGTACATACACAACGATGATATAGCACTGGCTATCAAGGAAACGACATTGGTCTGTGCATTTTGCGAGCTATCGTAAAATTTCATTCGCTGAAAGATAAGTTTATATATATATATATACATTATATATGTATAATATGTAGGTATATACGTGTTTTGTCATTGTAATAAGAGCGTTGATAGGGAGATTGAAGTATTTTTAAAGACCACACGTAATAGTTAATGAAGATAAAAGGGCTACATGAAAGTTTAACTGGGTGATCAGCAAACATTTTAGGTTCCATGACTAGAGTACACATTCCAAATTTGGCAGCGAATGCTGCAGCATTCGCTCGTTTCGCGTAGTGATATGGGTCTGCAACGTGCGGAATGAGGTCGGTAATGAACACTGTATGCTCTCTATACTTATAAGCATTTATGTTAATATGCTTATTGTAATACAAAATTTAGGTTAAAGTTATGGGTTTTTGTAACAATTACTACTTTACAGTTTAACTATTTGCCCAGGCCTCAGACCGCTCTCACTGGGAAGCTTAAAGTAGCAACTATTATCCCGAGCTCTGTCCTGCGCCGCCCAGTGGTACTACATTCTCCAGACTGATAAATCTATTAGTAAATTATAAACGTAACATCACGCCTGTAATCCCCGAAGGGGTAGGCTGAGGAGTGTCGTACCTACACCCCCACGTTTCATCAGTTACATTTAAGTCCCATAATGGAATAGGTGGTGAGCCTGTTGACTTACACCGGGCACAGATCCAGACTCCGAGTCACTACTAGAAATTTTAAATTAGAATGATCCAATAGTACACGACCCGGGATTTGAACCCAGGACCACCCGATTGGCAGTCGCGCTTCCAACCACTCGACCAACGAGGCAGACAATTCAATACGATTCCCATTCAGATCAGTTCGAAATATCAATGGAAGTGCCAACAGTAGAATGAACTGCGGTATACTGATTTGTTTTAGTGCTTCGCGAGCGCACGGCGGCAGGTCGAGCCGAGGCGGCGCGGCGCGCGGCTAACTAATTTCACTATCGCTGTTATGCAACGACCCACCACAATACTTTATATCTCCGCTTACATAAATAGCGTAACAATCACTGATCAAAGGTTACCTACCGTGAGGTGAATGACCACCGCGCGGTAAGTCGGCGGAATTTTTTTTTTCGCTCGATCGATCTAGCGGCCGTGAACGTATTTAGGAAGATTTATTATGTTGTTTATTAAAATAAATTAATGAAAAAAAAAAACAACTTGTATTCGATCTTTATGCCATAATTATACCGTACACCGACGTTCATATAAAATATTTGTATAATCTGTGACGTAAAATAGATAAAGGACATTGGTAAATACGAAAGACGAAGAATGTTCAAGGCGGACGGTGGAATACGAGGATTACAGATAACTATATCTCTAAATATATTAGGTATTAAGAGTGATATATTAGCGACGATTGAAATACAATAATCACATGTTAGAAAAAACAAGAAAATTAATCGCTTGGACAAAAACAGTAAATACATAGCGACTGCGCCAAATGTTATGATATATGTATATTCCGTGAGCTCCCGACGCTCCACGTTCGCCTTTGATGCCTCTCCAAGTTGTAAATATTGATGGGCATGCACCATTATTTCGCGCCGATAGTATTTTTAGACGTAGCCAATAAATTAGTTTCTGTATACATACTGCGCCTTGCTAGTGTCGTGTTGTCTTTTATTCAAAACAACTTTTCAATACAATTAGGTGTTCCCAAGTTGTTAGCGTACGTTACCCTAGTGCTCGCGCAAATAGCAAACGATCTGTGAAGTTAAATAGCACGGGCGGCGGGTTCTCTTTGAATGGATGACCATAAGTGGCAATTTTCCACGAGCGGTTAGATGGAACACTTTCAGCAGTCGAACCCGTTTATCGACACCTACGGTAAAAATCGAAGGTGACCAGTGACGGTATTCCGTCAATTTGTTGCAAAGCACCGAGACGAAGTACGTTCCGGACCACAAACAGTTGTGGAACCGATCCGTGCAGATAGTGAGATGTTAAGAGGATTACAGCCATTTAAAAGTTAATTCAATGGTTTTTATATTAGAGAAAAATGACAGAAACGAACTTCACTAAAAGTTTGTCAATGGCGCAGATGAAAGAGGCACATATACATGCTGAAAGAAATCCTGATGATGATGAAAAATGCGACACTTCGGTAATTACTAAATCTTTTGAAATTAACAGGAAAAATAAAGTGGTTTCATTCAAGAGTAGTTTTTGTTTAACCAGAAAAACAATTCACTGCTGGGTCACTGAACATGAGAGCTTGCAACCAAATATCTGTACCTATAGTGCAGGAAAAGAAAATGTACCAAATTCCGCGATGTATGTAATACAGTTGTCACAAACATGTCGACGGGTAACATCTTGATTCGAATATTTTCCTACAGGGAAACATGAAATGAGTAAGCAAATTCAAGCTGATCCGTTATGTTTATTTCGAAAGTTATTCACCACATCCTATGTATGTCAAGCAATAACTATATGAATGAAACATGTGATCATGACAAATTCCTATTCCTCCACAATTTCCAGACTCAGGTCGGTTGTGTAATATTTATGTTAGATGATGGTATTGCTTTTGAGAACCTAAAAAAAAGGGAATTAAAATGTACATATGTGAAATCCTTCACGTGTACGTTTTTCCTGGATGTCGCTAACAATAAGCGATATGGAAGTGAGGCGCGACATTTTCCGGCGACGCGGGGCCTATGAGGCGTGCTGGAGCGACGCTCAAACTCCTTACGTACTCGTATATTAAGGTCGTGTGAGCTAAATGTTTCGTTCCCAAGATTGCTCTTATGGAGGCTTTGGTTAAAATAGAGAGTTAAATTTGTTAGAATGAGTTCAGTATTCGCACTACGGCAAGCTTTCGAAATCCTAATATGAGGAATGTAACAAAAAATATTGAAACGTGTGTGTAAAAAATATACAAGGATTATAACATTAAGACCATACATCGCCATCGATGGAGGATATTTTGTGGACTAGTAATCGTAACGGAATCCATATATTATGATAATCGGAAGACGACAATTTCGTCAAACGTCATAAAAGGACAAAAGATGTCTACCAGAATTGCTTTGGTGTTCTCATGTACAAAAACATTAAATATACAAATATTCTATAATAAGAAACCACGTAGAATTGTGTGGCCAAGTGTTACCGCTGTGACGTCAATGGAGGATTTGGAGAAGTACAACTAAAACACTCAAACGTCACCAGCAGACGAATTTACAGATTGTGGAATTGAAAATAAAAATAGCATGTCGTGCTCCACGGATGCCTATTTACTGACCTTGTAATTGATTCAATTATTGGTAATATGATGATGTTTCGTCAACTGATATAGAAGACTGTAAAAAGCTAAAGTTGGAGTTTAATTCGAACAGTTGATTTCTATGTATATAAAAGTCGGGTGCGCCCAGTAGGATAACCGAATATCTAAAGCTGACTTTGTCTTCCTTGCAGGGACGTTTGGCTCAATTTTCTATTCGTAGACATTCGCGGATATAAATTTAGTGGAATCGTCTACACTGGCAGTTTAATCGGATTATGTCGGCGCGGACCAAGACACGGCGGAGTTGGGTAATGGGATTAGGAATACTTTAAAGCTACCGAATAATAAAAATACAAACATTAAGTACCACATGCCATTCAGTTGATATGACTAATATTTATTATGTACTTTTGGTGATTAGTTAATGATGAACAAAATTGTTTCACTCACTATCATCATTGATACATTATTCAACGATGTGGGTGTGATCTGCAATGACACACTCTTTGGAAAATAAATAAATATGAACGCGACTTAATCGAAATAGGGCAATCGTCAAACTTCAAAAGCTTACAATTCTCCCATAAAAATAGCTACCATCAAATCTAAAGATAACTTCCTCCCATTCTCACGAGGGAAACGGTACAAAAGCATTGCTGCTCGGTTTTATGAATGGGAGCGAACAAGGGGCACAAAAACTTGTAACGACGTTAGGACGTGAGACAAGTCACGTACCCAGGCTCCGCGCGGGCTGGCGGGGCCCGCCTGCCGTCTATCATTTATCACTATAACGCTGATGGATGCATACTAGGTAGCGAGAGTGGGCCCAAAGTTGACAATAGTAATGAAATAGTACGAACATCAATATTTATTACGAAACAAGAACAAGAAAGCTTTTTTTACATAGAGGGGCATACCAATTAATTTTTATCTTTTGTTTTACGTGCAACTCGCAACTCACAAATGAAAACGGACAATTCCAGCACTTTAATGTTTACTACTAGATATTAAAGAAACCACCAAAATCCTTTGGCTCCAGTACCCTGTCCGTTCAGTATCTCGAGTTTGGATCTAATATTTGTACTTGTGTTAACAAAATGAATCCTAAATGTGTGTAAGCAAAAGCGAGATTCGCTCACTCAAGACTAATAGATTTACGAGGTCGAAAACTTTGCTTCCAGATCGCAATAGCTTACTCAATTCAACGAAGAAAACCAAACCAGATAGAAAGTTCATACAATTTCGACAGTAACACACTGTTAATAAATAACTTTTATTCGCATGAGCACATACATAATATGTATGTAGTTCATATTTTTCGATCTACGCGTTATATCTTAATTGTGAAAATGTGATTTTAATTGAAAAAATGGGATTTAGTTTAAATTCAAATAAAACTTTCGCATGTCTGCCAATCTTCGTGATATGTATATTTTATTAGTAAGTTAGATTTATGGGAGGCGAACCATGATACCTGTAGAATTTGGACATTGTTCAAGGGACATCATACTGTCATTGTTTAATCATGTCGCAGACATAACAAGTACGCACATATTTATCAGTAAGTAGGCTCAGTTCATATTATCCTCGACCCACTTTTCCTTAGCCAGCGCCAGCCACGGCGATCCAGGCGCTTCGTTTTCAATCGACTCAGAACAAAGCGGTTACTCGTATTATGCATAAATAACGGTTTGGTTATGATTTATAGACGGCGATGTGACTGATTGGCTCGTAAATAAAACCGGCGAACCTTCTGGCTGAAAGCGGCAACGATGTACGGGACATATGTTGGAGGCGAAAGATCGATGTAAAAGAATCGATGGCAACATTGCCTTGTCAAACTGAATTCCATACGTGACACGTCACTTTAATCTGTGTACATGCTGCTGTGCTTGCATTTAGTACGTTCCTTTATAATAAAATCATACAACAATTTTAATCTAACGTGAATGTTTTTTACAGTCACTGCAATAGATTAGCTGGAACAAACGAGACTTATCACGTATTGAGTATCTGTACGCCCAAAACAAATACCGTAAACAAAGCCGTGGTTATATCGACATCGTATTCGTAACCCTATAACAGGCACGGATCGCACTGGCCGCCGATTAATCTTTGTACCACGTGCGCGGCGGGCAATGCCTCGCGAGGAACGCAAGGACATGCCGCAAGGGTGCGTGTTCATAACACGCACTAATAATATGACGCAGTGTTATTGTACATTTTGCTTTGATTTTGAAACCTTCGTGGGTATATTCTTTGTTACTTATATAGGACCCATATGCGGACTCATATGAATACTATAGATTCAATGAGAAATGCAGAAAACCGTTGAATATAAAGTTGATGACATAACCGAGAGACAAAAAAAACTAAAGAAGTAAAAAGTAAGGCTAACGAAGTATAAAAATAAAAACGATGGGGGTTTTTGTTTTTTTATTGATATTTTGGGACATTAAAGGACTTTAAACTATAAAGTGACTAAGTTTAGGCAGTCTTTATAGTTAAATACCGCATCCTCAGTTTCTATTCATACTGCTTTCATTGTTTACAACGGGTTTTATTGAAAGACTACTATACAAAGGGTACACTATCAGCACAAGCGAAAAATCGGCACGCAATCAAAAACGTTCGAGTAAGAGTTATAAACAAATCGACATATGGATTTGTTATTTTTGTAATCGTTTTTGATAACAGTTAAATTTATAATTGGTGATCTCTAATAAAATGTGATTACTACATAACTACTCATTTGCACACGGCAATTGCAACAAAAATTTCTGTTTATTAGAATTTGTACATTAATAACAGTGAACAACTTGGAACGATATAACAAACGCAAAAGGTATAAATATTGTTGTAAACGTAACCTGAGTGCGTGTTAAAAAATTAATAAATAAAAAGCAGTGTGATTCACAGTAAAGTGGGGAAGGACGAGTGAATCACTAGGCCATAATAAGCTAATCCAACAGAACCCGCCATAACGAACCTTATTACAAGTGAATAAGAATAATTTATCACGCAACTCGCCACGTTGGGAAATATACGGCGTGCTCATGAATATTAAGCCACGTGTGATAAAATCATTTGTATTGAGGAAAACTACATTGTTCGACTAAATCGGTTTCGGATATGTCAGATAACAGCGTTTCGTATCATTTATTCGTAACGCTCTTCTCTAAATAAACAAATATGGTTACTTTCGATGGTAATATTAAGACAATCAACCGAGGCCGCGTCTATCGAGACACTCACAAAACTTCCTACGCGCGAGATACATCGACGACGTTAAAGTACAGCTTATACATATTTATCCTTCCTTCTGTCCATTTACGGCCCGAGTTGCGTTCCTCTGTGGTGCAGAAACTGGATTGGTTTAGACTGATGTGTCAAATTAATATACATGTCATTATATGTTGTATTTAATCCGACCAGCATATCCACTATCGAATTATATATTCATACTACATAAAATATGTATGGGGATGCATATACAAGTGTTGCGCTCGGTTGTTTTTCGTCTGCTTTAAACCATAGCGACATCTACACATATTAGCGATATTTTTAGATCACGTTATTGCTAGATAGAGGTCTCCTCCGAGGGGTTTTTACCTATAATCCACTGGGAATGCTGGTTGGGGGTGGTAGAGCATGGCTCCTCGCACCGCCTATACTGCGCGTATTTTTAAGTCAATTATTCAAATCATAGACGCGTCAATAATTTGTATTTGAAACGTGCTATATATACCTAGATGGGGGTATATGTAACGGACAGTTAATTATTAACTGTGACCGCAACGAACTTTATCCTTGTTTGCATATGTAATTACACTGTACACGTACGGCTTTCAAATTAGTCGTATACAAATAGGGAAAATTTACTCATTAATTTATATGTTATTGTTTTAAGTGATTTACTCAAATTTATCGGATGTTCTTTCTTCCGCAAGACCAAACATTTATTCAGTTCTTTGAGAACTTTTGCTTTGGAAAGCAAGTATTACCTATTCCGTTTCCATGTGCAATTCCAAGTTCAAAATACAGTTATAAATTTGTAGATTTTCTTTAAATAAGAGTTTTATCGTATCGCATCGTACCTACTTAGATAGGAACTTGCCTAATGGTAAACGGGATGTATTCACGGTATTCACTCTTGTCTTAAATATGTAGTTATTAGTTATAAGGTCGATGTTACGTGATTAATATTTCCATTGCATAACATCAATATACTACCACAAACAAAATTATTGATTACTTTAGAACTACATTATTTATTTAACACTAGCTAGCAACCCGCATAGCGAGGGCTGCGATGAAAAAGGATTAAACTGAGTTGAAGTTGACTCTCCTTTTCTGTGTACAAAACTTTAAGAATTTTTAAACTCCCCGCAAGTTGCGTAGGCGGCAAGGAGACCGGGCTATATATAGCCACCTTTAAAATAAAGCAACGCATCCCTCGTATACATAATGAGGTACTTACACCCACCCAGTGTATCTCTTGCGGATAAACAAGGAAATTAAGTCCCTTTTGTTGTCTTCTTTTGCTGGGGTTAAGATGTTATTGCATTCGCAGTCCGTAAAATTTACTATAATTCTCGAAGTGTTGTGTTAAAGTTAGGGCTAATCAGAGACATATTGGAAATGCTGTGTACGTGAGTTTCTAAAGTTATTAAAGTCGCCATTACTCGTTACAATAATTGATAACAGAGAAGTATTTCTCTTCTCCGTCTTTAATTCCGTTCTTTTCATCAAACATTGTAATTTACTGACACGAAAACCTCCCGGAAGTCTATCACCGCGTATCGAACAATACACACCGATACAAACCGAGCGCACATTAAGAGCTATATATTATTAGAATTTGTATTATGATTTATGCAATAAATATAGAGTCGTTAACTTTTATCTGCGGGCAAGGACCTCGCATTGTAAACACAACGCGATAACGCATCGCCTTGAGAAGGCGCTTTCGTAAACAATGTATGTGTGTAGTTAGTACCATACAGTAACACAATAACATTGGACGAATGTTTAGTACGTTTACTTAGAATCGCTCGTAAATAACCGTTTTAGATAATTAAACGGTTATTGCTGTGCACTGTAACTGCGGAGTTGGGTAACTGTATGGTTGTTGGTTGTCAGTCATCAGCGCACATCTTAGGTAGGTACGGGCTACATTGATGCGCGGATGTTCACTTGTTGCTTTTTGCAAGCGGTTGGACGGACAGTAGATGTTTATGATGTAGGTATAGATATTTATATAAAGATACGCATGCATTTGGATGTGCAATAATTCAAAAATATTTTTAAATTTTTCAAATTGAGATGCCTCGGATTTTGTAAAACAGGTAATTCGTGTGTAAAGGAGTAATAGCTTTTGGATATGTATTAATGAAAGAATGAAAGAAAGAAATTGCTTAATATCACATATACATACATAACAATTTAGACGTAGTCCAACTTATCATATTTTTTAATTATTTCGATATTGGTATAGACATTGTACATAAGACCATAAGTACCTACCTTATGAAGTTTAATTCTCATATAATCATTGGTATACGGCCCGAGTGCAATCCAAACGCAATTTACATACATATGTATATGTACCTACATTAATTTAAACAAATTTTTATAACTATAACTTACAAATTTATAGTTCTTATCTTGTATAAGTAGACATTAAAATTTTATCAGAACGTTTACACACCGGGGTTACTATGTTAAATGCGTTTACAGAAATTATTGTTCTGATAACACATTACAACACTTACACGATTATCTTGGAACAACAGTTCACATGACGTTTGCAATCTTTCATAGTGATTGGTGATCGATTATATTAATATTATAACAATATCCTGGTATTATTACTTTGGTAATTGTTATATTACATTGCATTGCATCAACTCCACTGCCTAAGCCTTCCATTTTACTGTAGTCTACCTGGCCAACACTGCTAACGGTGCTAACGCTTGTTAATATGTTTGTTTGGTGTCTAGTAATGAAGCTTTCGAGATTATGGCGGTTCGTCCGGATATAAATAATGTTTAATGTTAACCTCCACACTGTTAAAAGCCGTATTGTGATCGCAACACTATGAAAATGTGTGCCATTGTTGTCAACAACTCTTATACTATTCAACTGTACGCGTGTTAAGTCAAAGTCGTTAAGTTTATATCGAACTAACCACTATAAATCTCGATATAATCGATTAGGATCCACAATGGGAGAAATATCAGTGACATCGCTGCAATGCACCGGTTCTCAACCCTGAGATCTTAAGAGTATGAAATAATTTATATGCAATAAATTAGAAATGTTTATAACAAGAAGAACTGAAGACCAACTGTCCAGAAGTCTAAACCGATAACTACAAGAATTTAAACACAAGTGGCCAATTCCCCATAGATGTACTTAACTAATGAAAGTTGTGAAACAATACGCTTCAAATATGCAGTTAATTTGGTGATCACTACGTTTAAAATGACAAGGAAATGGCGGATATATCTTACACTGCTTTGCGATGAGAAATAATTAGTGAAGAATCTGACAGTAGATATAAAACAAAACATTGCCGGCGTATGGAATAGACCGTTCGGTATACGTGTACGTAGGGACAAACACTTTTAAAAGTACAGGCGCATCGTGGCACACAGAATGAAATATGTGCTGCAGATAATAAATTACTATAGAAGTGGACGCGAGGGGCGCGACGCTGGACGTGGGCGGCTGTCGGACAATCACAATAATAATTCGAGGACGGCTCGAGCTTGGTTCGAGCTATCACAAGTCGCTCACTACATAAAGATATCTACAAAGAATCATGAATATCACTGTACTGGCAGTGACATCAAGGACTTTCGGGTGTATTGTAAGCAATATATCAAAATATTTTAGGTATAAAATGTGTCCACGTACATACATTCGAATAGAACAATCTGCGTCTTGTCAAATATTTTGTTATATGAAAGACCAAATAAAATGTTCAAATTGACGGACATAAATCAGCTGTTAAACTATAATTGGGAGTGTTTAAATTACATCAAAACAAGACTATTAAAGATTAGAAATTCGGTACTGCTGGGGGGGTATTTTTAAATTTTAAAGAATAACAACTTCATAAAATAACACATAGAATAACGTTTTGATAAGAAAAAAAAGTTCAAAAACCGGGAGCATATTTAATCGTTGCTTTTTTAAATAGAGGGCGAAAAATTCCGCAAAATTTCTAGGAAAGCCAGTAAACGTACCCTAGTTACAATGCAAAAACACAATTGCACGCAACAAAACAGGAAAACACATAATGCAACAAGCACAAGAAAGTAGGGTAAGAACAATAGGCAGTGTTATCGCTAATACAGCGATCTCTTCCAGACAACGTTAGTATGGGGAGTTTATTCTGAGCAAACACGGTTAGGAAACCTATTTGTTCGAAAGAATTGCACATAATGCATTTCTTTGAAAAGGTAACATAACTGCTATAGTTAATGAGTCGGGCGGTATTTGCAGAAATTCTTTGTTTGTATTTAAGTTCAAGTAACTGTAAGCACTATTATTATTCCAAAAATAATAACAACGGTTCCGATTGACGACATAATAATAAATAATAAACATTGTATTAATAAATAATTTGTTTATACCTTTTACATAAACTGATTAATTTCTAAAAGTTGCGATATACTATATGTATGTTATATATCATGTAACCAGATTCACTTTAGCCGAGTGTATTTAAATACTATTAATACATTTTGTCGGGGTCTTCGGGCCTACGAAAATATTGCAAACGAGATAATTGGATTAGGGACATATCGGTACAGGCAGATACGAATGTTTATGCTGTTCCTGGCATAACCTTGGTTGAACTGTTTATTTTTGAACATGTTTCGGATGACGACATAAAAATGTTTTTAACAAGTTATTATTCACTGTCTAAAATTTGAATATTCTTTGGGGAGTTAATATTATTTATATAGCATATAGCAATAAACGAAAAAATGTGGGACCACTACATTTCTCTGCATATCCCTTCGGGGACATACGATATGTCCAATATATGGTATATTTCAGGCGCCGGTTTCGGTGAAACACTGTAGATTTAATTATAACGAAACGTGAGAAAGGCTGAAAAAACGACGTTTGTTTTTCATACATAATAATTTTTAATGGTGTGCGCCGGGAGCCCCGGGGCCGCGGGTGGGCAGAGAAGGTGAAATTACAATACGTGTCAGGCGAGTTAGGCTACTATTACAGTGCATGGATAGTGTAGGTACTCTTGGTGCGAACATTGCCTCTCGTATGGTCGAGTCCAGATTCGTTGAAAATTAACATTGTACATTAAAATATTTTTTTATTTAAAAAAGTACCAAGACAGGTTAACTGTTTTGATGAAATTTTTTGACAACTTTTGAAACTTAATTTTGCTGCTAAAGCAGAGAGCTAATTTTTATTCAATGTTTAATAAGAATGTTTGTTTGTAATTTTTAAACGATGGAAGAAGCTTGTATTTCACTATTTATAGGTTATAAGGAAATATACAATTGAAAGCAATATATTATACCAGTTTTAATTGCTAGGTAAAATAAATATACAGATGTATCCGAGTTTTACGTTCAAATATTCTAGATTTTTCGGATTTTTGTCCCAGTATATAGAATTTACAGATGGCGACTGTATTCCCAGGTAACCAGACACAAGTCGGTACGCCATATAAATATGTCTAATTAGTGAAACTAATAAGCTTATTATGAGAGATAACAGCAGGCTGAGCCCCGACTAAGTTCTAATTGGCGAT
>DWEE01000944.1:0-14732 GCA_018245755.1 Parelbella macleannani | reverse complement strand
ATTGCACATATTTTTTTTCATGTTGATTTGTTGTTCCTGCGTGTGTTACTTTTTTAATCTATTGGCCTCGTTTGTTCTTCTATGGACATGTGAGATTATCCCAACGTGTAAATGGTTCTATATTTTTACGCTCATTAGTCTATCACATTACTTTTTACATAATGAGAATACACATATGTATTCATTTAAAACTGTTCTTTTGCGGAGCTTTATATAAAGATAGCTTTATATAAAGAAATAGCTCTACATTAAGAGTATAAATTTTTTAACCAAAAAAATATGCCGTGAAAAAGTTTACAGCAATACGGATAGTAGATATTACTGATTTTACTACATTTATATGTAAGTATGTGTGTTTATTCATGTGTATGGGTGCGTCTATATTATTGTCAATAGTGCCTATCTCTTACAGATATATTATCAGAGTCACATTATATTTTACATGATGCGTCAAGAGCATGTAATAATAATTTTTATACCTTCCATATAATATGGGATGAACTTATCCTATTGATCTATTGACATACACCGGGCACAAAGTCAAGATTCCGAGGTACTACTGAGAATTACAAGCAAAAATAACCCATCATATCTTCATTTCTAGTCGTTTCCCGATGTCTACATTCGGTCACTGCATCATAAGAGCTTCGACGTAATGAGTGAATGATTATAACGAGCTGAACAGCACAACATCAAAGAAAACTCAAGAACATTGTGTTTAATTACGAACTAGTGGTTCGTGCTGTAAACTAATTCGCGACCAACGTATTTTAGGTACCGCTTCGTAAACAATAACGTAGTGTGTACGGTTCAAGTCAAAACAGACGATAATGATGTAATGTACCAAAAACGTCTGTATTCGGGTCATCGACTAAACGGGGTTGAGTTTCCGTATTAGCGGCGCATTTTGTTATGGAATTGCATTTTTAAAGACGAATTTTTTATTGTGGTTGCAAACGCTGCAGTACATTAGAGCTATTGTTAAGCAGTATTAATTTTAAGCAGTAACTATTTTTTAGCAATATTTCCCATAACTGGTTTAATAAATCACTAGAATATTATATAATTTACAATCAGCTATGTTTATTTTAGGATCTTTACAAAAATATAACATGTTACAAGTTTATTGTCGTAGGTTAAAAATAGACTATCATATGCGTTCATACAATAGTTCAATTGCTTAGATTAACGTAATACAAAATGAGTAATTAATTACTATGATCTGACTATGTAAGCGGACTTCGGAGAATGTTCGTATTGTGACGTATATACCCGAATCGTCGATCACGTTGCGGTGTTATCGCGCGAAGATGCACGCCTGTCGGAGCGCTGTCGGTAAACTGGCGTGTTTTAAAGCGTTTTGTCGCGTTAACTTCGCGCGCTTCGTCACACTTCGCTATGCTTCGTCACGTCGCACGCTATCGTTTCCTCTACTTTATTTGCAATTGTATGAATATTCGCTCGAACATCGCTGGCCCTATTTATTTTTTTTTGGTCGCCAATGAGGTCGTTGCTGAATTCTGAACACGAAGTTTTATTGCGATAGAGTGATACGAAATTCAGTATGATAATTGAATTGTTGTTGATTTCGGCTGTGCAAGAAAAGCTCATGGGATTTTAAGTGACCTGTATGAGAGGTGTGATAATTCTCGTTTTAAATCTAGCAGATATGAGAACACCAATCGCCAATGACTAGCCTATTAAATCCCAGTAGCCTGCTCTAATCCAGGTAACGTGGACTAAATTTGTCGTGGCTGTAAACTGTTTCAGATTGTTTAAAAATGTTAAGGTTTTTGATCTATGTGAATATACGATTTTTAATCGGCAATTGTTAGACTACAAGTCAGTGGTACGGTGTATTTAATCCACTATTAAGCTCGCCCTTCAACTATAATAAATGTACTTCACCCATACTTCATACGCACATTATTTAATGATACGTCTCACGTAAGTAAGACCGTTTTAGACCAAACATATAATTTGCATTTACGCTAAGCGTCCTTTATATTGATACCACTTGTTTATTGCTTATTGGATATTGCTAACAATACTTTACATATATCATTAAATAATTAATAAATATTTAAGTAGGTCTACGAGATTAACACTAATACCTCGATATATAACATTCAGACGTATTTTCGCGTCGATATCCCATATAGGTAGGTCTAAGAGTAACATTAATACCTCGATACATACAGACGTATTTTCGCGTCGATATCCCATATAGGTAACCATAAACTTAGTATGTATTCCTACGGACAAGGTCCTGATAAATTTATTTCGCTTGCTCTACTTATATCAAATTAAAATTGTTACCTATTTTTGCTTTGTTTTTACTTCTTAAATAATATTTCGTGATGTCAAAGGCGCTTTAAAAATATAACAAGTACAGAAGTTGAGTGGAATCTCTGCTGTTATAACGGAAACACGACAGACTCTCAAAGGTCAGAACGGACTAGTCTGTAATTTATTTATTTATATATTTAGAGAAAATAGTTCAACAAACAAGTGGATACTAGTCGCAGTCAATTGGGGGGAACATATCTATTGGTAATCTCGACATCGATTTACTTCTATCGGAATTGCCGAATAGCAGTGTTTGTCAAAAACTCTATAATCACGATCATGATAATCAACGACATGTCCGTATAATATATTTTCTGTATTGAAATGTTATTTGAATTTGTGAGTGAATGAACTGGCAATAAAGATATGCACGTTTATTGCGGAACTAAATCAGTCGCATCCCTCGCATACAGATGCGCTGACTGATTTGGAGCGCAACCCCGATGCATTTGCAAATTGCATTCATGCATCGCTATTTGTAAGGCTGCGAGGCGATTACTTTATGGACTGGAATGGAGATGAGAGTGATGACGTAATGGTGTATGTGTAAAATGTAGCAAAATGATTAATTTATAGACGAAAGAAATTGGTTTCTAATTTTATTGTTATACTGCTACGAGTAGACTGTGGCATCATCACTATCGTTACCGTTCATACTGCAAGAATTTTTTGGACTGTGCCGTTCTGTACTGTGTTACGTTGGACACTGCATTATCATGATATCTCAACATGTTAAGATGAATGACCGATTGCTTATACACGTCATTTCTATTTTCGATTGCATCCAGATATAGTATCGCGTTAGGTGACCTGTATTTCTGGGGCGAAGATGGACTGAGCTTTGAGTTCGCTGTGATGTTAACAGATCTATGAAGCTGACTTCTTATACCTAGTGCCTAAAATTTACGGTTGCTATGAATCGCGTAATGGCCTCCGCTGGCGCTTTTGATGTCATAAGGAGCTAGTTGGTAGTGTTTTAATTAACGGTGTTTGCCACGAGTAATTGAAATAGTGCGTGCGTGAGCGTGTGCGCGTGTATGTATGCATGTGTTCGTCCGTGTGCATACGTCTATTTTTTTTTTTCCCATAGTACAATATCATATCAAATCGATTGCGAGTTCTAATGTGGTTTCCATAGTTATTTTATTATTAACAAATAATGTACGTGCTGCCGAATATACCAATAGTGAATAAAATGTACTGTCAAACAATCCACATTGTCAATACCTAGTCTGTCTAGTTAATTACCGTGACGTTACTTAATGAATAGGAAAATGCTTATTTGACTTAATAGATAATAATCTTTATAGGTGGCCTGTAAGTTCAACGACAAAAATTCCAATCGATCGAACCCAGTCTCTGTTTATATGTACATTGCAATCGCACGATGTCTTATACGACATAAAGTAGTTCTACTTACTGCTTTAGGAGACAAAGTTCGTCCTATTTCAAGGTTGTTTTTTGGGCGTGGGGTGGTCATGGCCAGCATTACAGAGACAAAAAATAGGTAGCAAATTATTAACAAAGGTGAACGCACCGATATAATAATAAACGCGAATAAAGATATGATCGCATCGAATGCGTTCATGCACTTCGTGATAATGCGATTCTATTTTTGTAAATCGTAAGGATTTGTTTTATTTTCAATTTATCGGCGATATTAAATGTAAACCTGTGCTTAGTATACAGTTGCGATAGGCTTGTAGTTTGGATTGTAGTCTCCAGTGGGATCATGGGTTCAAATCCTGTCACGCAGAAAGCAGTACTTTCAGTCCATGTACAAAATTAGGGGCCTGTTGAGAAATAAATACGAGTAGAAATCACTTAGTATAAACGTTCTTAGAGTTGTTTGTTTTTTCCATACGCATTTAGTCAATGTGGCGGATTGTAGGCTTATAATTTTAAAGCGTAGCTCCATAAATCCTCGTGGTTATACACAAATGTTGGTCTTAGATGTAAAGTGGACCTGTGAATTTTACCAACCAATATATAATTATAACCTAACGGTATGATATACAACAAACAAAACATTCGATATCAAATTAAATAAAAAAGCGATTTCAAAATTCATTAACATTAAGTTTCTATAATTCAGTGCTTACATGAATTAAAATTTTATATACACGTATACTTCCAGTTTAAAAAATCTACAGCCGTCATAATCTTTCTGTTTTCATTTCTACTTTTTTCCTTTACTCTCATTCTGTCAAATTGAATAACACATCAACTCGCGGGTCTTCTACTTCCTACAGTTCACAGCTGTGCGAAATAAATATTCGGATGTACACAGAAATTCAATTTGTCTGAAGAAATACCAATTGAATTGTACGTACACGTGTAAACAGCTAAGCGTCCGCGACCTTGTCTCTGCATAACGTTTGTTTACTAAACATTGTCTTACAAAATTACGATATGAATATGAAACGGAGCCTTTGTAGTGATAGTTGCGTGTTTTGTGTAACATATATTAATGGGACAACAATCATAATTAATCTATATTATTATTAGAACCTACCGTAAATTTTGTACTATGTCAATGCCGTGTTTTTCTGTTCTGCGTCGGTGCTCAGTGGAACATTCTGGATGGCTCTAATAAAACTTTTATAGGCCAATAGAGTTTTGATGTTGTAATAACCAATTACAACTTGTATGTTATGTTTGGAAGATCACCTCTGCTGTTAACGAAATAGCATGGTGCAAATGCGCAGTAGGGCAAGGGAAGGCTGAGATTTATGCAATTCGATGTAATATCGGTTAACTACATATCTATGTATACAATGACAAATATTTAACGGGTTTTGTAAGTTTTTGCGATTAGTTTGGCTCTCTTGTTTTTGTCGGGGACATTTAGAGTCCAATGAGTTTCCTTCCGAGTCATTTCTAGTGCGCTATGACATGGGGCTCTTAAAGAAATGCGTAAATATGGATAAACTTCTAAGTTGAAAACAAATGGCCGACTCTATCGACGTCCATAATGGTTGCAGACCACAATGACCATTTGTCATCCTGTGGGATGTCGGCCGAATTGGTAAGATAAATTTATGTTTGAATAAATAGCACTAAAGTATGTATGAATGAAAAATATGAACCGCGACGGAAAACTACATGTACTTTTAACGGATTACGTCGTAAATCAATTGCTCGGACTATTTTCATTAGATATGTTAGTCACCTGCGATCGTTCACAGGTTATTTCTGTTTCGATATAAATATTCACAACTGGAGCGCTATATACCGGAGTTTTATAAGTTTTTTCCACTCCGCCACGCTTAACCTACATATTTGTGGATATGGAGTTATATTAATTATAACATTTCTTCGGAATTAACGCTTTAAAAACAATTTAAAATATGAAACGTGGAGGATAAAGAACGTTGAAAAGTAAACGTTACACAGCAATTAATGAACAATAATTATAACAGTGATTTATCGTTTAAGATTTTCTTGTGCAACATTTTGTGTTGGTAAGTTTAAAAATGATGTGTATTTATTTGAACATTCTTTGTATAAGATTTCCAAACTGTGTGTAAAATTCACCAGTGCAATACCGTTGCGGTTGTTAAAAGGATTGATTTCCCACACAGCAAAATACGTATGTATACCTATACCAAGCGTGTGCAAAGAGCGTTTGTTCCGCGTCTAGATTAAAGATAGTTTAAATTTTTATCACTTACTAGGTATGTACTCTGAAAGTAAAATAAAAAAATAATTATTAAAAACTGTTTAGTTAGTTAAAGCTTTCGAATCACGTAACAATGTGACTAGTAACAAAAGAAATAATAAAAAGAACAAAATCATTTCCGATAGCTTTTATAGGCGACATATTCATTCTACACTACGTAATTCTCAGATATTCGAGATCGGTTGCAATTCGGAGGAGCGGTGCTACTTTCCAACTTTCCAGCCGAACGCTTTGTGTCAACTTTTCCTCGAGTCTGCAGTTGGAAAATGAAACTGAACTGCGCAGTTCTGTCGTGAAACTCACACTATGGTTATGACAGGAACTGAGCACAGTTGTTGAATTTCTTTGTGTGCAGCGATGTATACTAATTAGGAAAATATAATAGTAAAATACACGATGAGAAACAGTCTGATGAGATGCTGAGAAGCGACTGCTCTTTCAATTACAGTCTTATGTTGTTATACCCAAATATGTAAGTTATAATATGAAATAAGTTTGCCTCGTTGGTCGTGTGGTTGCAAGCGCTTGCCGATCGGGAGGTCCTGGGTTCAAATCCCGGGTCGGGTACTATTGGATTTTTCTAATTTAGAATTTCTGGTAGTGACTCGGAGCTTGGATCTGTGCCCGTTGTATGGCAATAGGCTCACCACCTATTCCATTCCATTCCAACGTGGGAGTGTGCTACACTTCCCTGTCTACCCCTTCGGAGATTACAGGCGTGATGGTACGTTATGAACTAAGTTTGTCATTCGAAATTTATACTTTTAACCTCATTGGCTTACAATCTCGACCTATCTAAAGAACATCTTGTGGTGGATGTGCAGTTTTATAAGTGCGAGATTAATGTGCATTATCGGTGCATTCGCCTGCATGTCGGCGCGGTCAATCGGGTGCATCTATTCTAGTGCGGTGTGAACATCCAGCGCACTTGTCCTAGAATGCGTCTTCAGACCGCTGTCTGCGAGTCTGTTTATAAATCAACTATAGCAATCGGTCAGCAAACAATTGGCGTACATAATACATAGCTTATTAATATAGTTTGCCCGGGATTTTGGAAGTACAAATATCGATATTGAACTTCTTCATTGTATTATCTGTTGGCGTATTGGTTAGTTATCATGATTGCTGAGTAGTGGGTTCCATCTCCACCTAGGTGGAACATGTGAATTTTCCAGACGAGTACTCGTTCTGTCTTGCGGTTGTTTTTAGGAATTTGGACATGTACATTTTCAGCTGTCTGATTAGTGATTACCACGTGCAGCATAGGTCTGGTCCTCTTCAGCGGGATACAGTGTAACCTATATTTTTTCTCAGTTTACACGGTACAAAATAAAAGGAGATGTTTTTTCCAAATGTTTCGCGTAGTGCGCAAACGTAGATTTGATTTTTGAGTCGATAATGATGAGCGTGACAAAATGATAACACAAAAGGATTTGCTAAAATTATACAATGTAAAATTACAAGTTAATTAGAACTTTAATACGTGAATAGATATCACCTTTGTGCCGGCTAACATATTTCAATTGAACTTTTAACATAACAAACAGGTGTAACGGTGAAATACAGGCGTAATGTAATGTTATTAAATCATGTTATTTTATTTTAATCATTTCAATGCTATGAAATTTATTGTAGTATGACACTGTTGGGTAATGACTGTCGTAACGACTGAAACATTTTGTGTAGTTTAATAACAAAAAAGCGGCAATATATCGGAAAAAATTCTAAGTAAAATGTAGTATGCTTTCAAATTGTTAAAAATGTTTAACGCTGTCGTTTTAAAACACGATTTCATCTGAGTATCACTTTATGTTTGACATTTAATGGGCGATAAAATGTATATTTTATTGAGTCACTACTCCTTGCTATGGGTTTATCGCTGAATGAAATGACCGTGCTAATACTTCGTGGCTTTAATTTTCCACCAATTGGTTCGGGTACAGGCGTTACAATGATATAATCAATAAAATTAAATAGTTTAAGAGGCGCTTGTGATCGTAATATTTGTGATGTAATATTTGTTAATGATTGGTTTATGTGTGATATGTTAGTCTGTAATCGGATGATCCGGGTCCGATACTGACCCATCCGATATATGTATGTCATATGTGCTTATTATTAGGTCAGTTCCAAAGTACTATAGTGGGGAAAAGCGTTTTTTAATATATAAAGTCAAAGTACCTATTAAAATATTGAGTAGTAACGTTTAAATCAATCACAATCCTAGATCATTATCATCAGCCTACTTCCGCCCACTGCTGGACATAGGCTTTTCCAATAGCACGTCACTGAGCTCAATCTTCAATCCTGAATGCTAAGTTAGAATTCTACAATGTAATATATACATTAGAAAATAATGTATAATTGTTCTATTTTACTGCTCCACTGTACATTCGATACGCGATGTTAGCCAACCTGTCTGTTAAAAATGTTTCTGGTTTCTAGCAATTGCTCGCACGCTCTCAGTAGTGGTAAATAAAATCCGTTGAAACACACTTCCAAGGGAGAACATCAGTCAGTCATGTAGGTCGTCACACTTATACGATTTTTACTCACCGTATAATCATTATCATTATAGGAAGCCAGAGGACCGAGCGACGTGGCACGCTCTGGGGGAGGCCTATGTTCAGCAGTGGACAGCTATAGGCTGGTGATGATGAATCATTAGCAGTCCCGCCAAAATGTTTCTTGTGTGATTCATTTTTTTAAATATCGAATGCAATTGTTTAATTTAGAATTTAACAACTGTTAAAACATCATTGTGCTAAATAAAGTGGGTTAAAACCAAGCTTTTTTCACATAGTAGCTATTGATATATTTTTTAAGAAAGATTATCTGTCCGATCTGTCTTAAATTTGTATTGAAATCGAAACACATCTTAAATTTAATCAGTTTCGTAATGAGATGTTGCTACAGAGATATCTTTAATCTGTCTGTCTGAGCTGAACTGAATAAATAAGACCGTTCTCGTGCATCATCATTCATTCAAAGACTGGAGATCTTATGAACTGATTTGTATGAAATGAAAAAGTCGTATTCTTTTTATCTTGAACAATAAGTTTACAACAAAATTTTTGTTTTGAACTACGAGAACTACCTTCATATCAATTGAGTCAATTTTGAACATAAGATGGTAAAGTCATTCATTCTAAGCACGATATGAATTTAGTTCGCCCGGAGCAGTGTCAGTACTGCAGCCATTTACAACATGTAGTAATTGTTAATAAAACAATTTGTGTAACAACAAATATAAATGTATTAAATGATGGTTTATTAAATAGCTTATGAGTCTAATCTCGAATAGGACAGGAACAATTCAAAGACTAAGAAATGTATAGGTATTACTCCATGAAAAGACTAGGCAGAAGAAGTAAAGCAGATTTGAAAGGATAGGTTTAAGTTAAGGATAGGTTTAAGTTAAGGATAGGTTTAAGTTTATTAAGGGACCAAATAAGGGTAAGATGTAACACTACTGCCAGAAATTACATATGTACATATGTATTACTACCCGGTATAAATGTACATATCAAGCCGACTGTCAAAATAGTGGTAGAGTAAGAAAAAAAGGAAGAGCTAGGGTTGTACTTCGATCCGATGGGAGATGTTTTGATTGTAAGTGGTGGCCAATGTAAGAGTATCTTTTCACATATAGCGGGTATAATGAATTCGATGAGTATCAGATAAAGGCGAAAGAGAAGTTTGTCAAGAACATTACCCAGTGAAAATGCATTAACAGATAATAATTTCTGTCTTCCTCTATGAGAAATGGGCACGTCACAATCAACTTACATATGTATGTATGAGTACGTATGTATAGCTACCCCTTAACACATAGGAGTTTAAAAAGTTGGTACCCTTGCCGAGGAACCTTAGACAAAAAATATCTCTCACTGACTTTCTGTTACAAATACATACATATATGGTAAATATTAACACTATTTAAAAGAATATCGACAATGTTTCTTGC
This sequence comes from Parelbella macleannani, assembly GCA_018245755.1. Lineage (NCBI taxonomy): Eukaryota > Metazoa > Arthropoda > Insecta > Lepidoptera > Hesperiidae > Parelbella > Parelbella macleannani. The sequence continues at coordinate 4,734 of DWEE01000944.1, read as the reverse complement.
GTCTAATTTACCAATGGAATGTAAAAAGTGGATAATTTAAGTTTTTTTTATAAATATGTTATCGTGTATGTATGACTTATGGTGACGTTAAAATGTTGAATTTGAACGTCATCAAGACAGTTGATAGTGAATTTAAAGTGTTTAAACAAACTGTAATTGATTTGATTTTTAGTTAAGAACTATGTACATTCAATATAAAACTCGCCTAAATTTATTTGACCTGAGCTGTCTAATATGTTAGAACGGTGCAAAACAGGTTTGCATTTATTTAATTCTATACAATCTCGGCATTAAAACAAACAAGAGCTTGATGTTGCGGTCGTAACAGTGAATTTAGAACTGCTTACCGCGAAATAGGACGGAGAAATCAGTAACATATAAGTCTTATATCACGTTGATGCACACTGGGCTAAAAATATTTTAACATACTGCTGCAGTTATTCTGTAAATATTTTAAAACTTTCTTAGCGTTATTTATGTTTTAAAACCAGCTCGCTGTCACATTCGTAAATCAAGCTAATTTAACGTTGCTCCGATGTTGACTTTTTAAAATTGGAAAATCCTTTAAAAATCTTGTGTGTATCGACTCTAATCGTTATGATTGTTTTATGCTCCATTAAAATCAATGAAAAGGCGGTTAAAGAGCAATGTAAATTTATCGCTCGTCTGCTCTACGGGCAGAGCGTAGAGCACTTAAATTATTGATAGAGGCAACAATCTCACCGCACCTCATTCGCATTTGTAGGTGACTCTCCAAAGCTTGTGACTTAACGCGCAGCCTACTACGTATCACGCATTTAAGAATGTTTAGGGTAGTTTTCGGGTGGACACGATTTTTTAAATGCATCTGTATACGATAGAATGCGATTTTTCGCCTCGCAGCACGTGGTAACGTGTGTTGACATGTACATATGTATATAAGAATGTGTTTAATATATGAATATGAATTAATGAATATGTGTTTAATATATGAATATGAATTAAATCACAAATTCCACTTGGATAATACTATGATTGTTATAACCGTAAATTTCCATGTACATAGCTATATTTTTATAAAATACTGTTCGTAGTGAGTAACCGTAAAGTATAAAATGTTCTTGTACAACCAAAATTCTCGAAGAATTTACGTAGAAAAATACACGAAGCTTCTAAATGAACTTGTTTATATTTGATCCGATAGCGGTCCAGAAATATCGTGCTACCGAAAATAGATTGAATCTTTTTAGGAAAATTTCCAGTATCGATGCTTTTAGCAATCTAGTCGTAAAATATGTAGTACCTATCTGATAGATAGCAAAATTTTTAGGCAGATTTTCCCGCTGCTCTATGCCTGGTGTTGCACAGAATTGTTGGCGTTTTTGTGAGACTTGAAAGTTGTACCAACGCAAGCGCTGATTAGGATACATTATTTCCATCACGGGTTTGAGACAGAGCGTTGATGATATTAATGAATATGATATTAAAACAAGAATAAATCTAAATAGAAAGTAAAAGAAAAGCAACAAAAGTATTTTTTGCTGGCTGTTTTCAGTTGGGCATTCATATCGACCTCATTGTAAATTGTTAGAAAATGACTATTTATAACTACTCTAGTAGGATTACAAAAAGTAAAAAAAGATAATATGATTTTCGTCGATTGATCGGGACTTCATAAGTGCTCCCGTCGGTCTAAAAGATAAAACAATAATTTGATTTTGTATGATTGACCGGTTGTTTTTATTAGTCAATCAGACCTCGTTTCCAGATCTCCCTAACCCTCAAACAATGGCGTCTCACAAATGGTCTGCCAATGTCAATATCAACCGTAGTTTATAGTTTTATAAGTAACGTACACATATACTAGTATGTTTCGATACTGAAATAGACCGGGCATTCGCTTGCACTCCACACCTTTGATCAATAGCGCATTATGGATTGAAATTCTCACGTTGAAATATATTGCCGATGATATTAACACTATACATAGTTTAAACGTGAGCCGTGGGAATAACTGAATAAACCAATATGATATATTGTCCATGAAATATCCACGATGTGTAAGTCAATGATTTCAAACACGTGTAATAGCACAATGGTAACATAATGTCCAGTTTTAGACATAAGGTAATATCACGCCCTTATCTTAACCGTGGACTAGGCAGAGTAGTGAAGTAAGTCCACAGTTAATCTTTTATGTTATACGCCCCATGGAATAGGCGGTGGCCTATTGCCGGGTGCAAAGCGACACTTAGTAGAAATTACGAGTTAAAAAATCCAACAATACTTGTCCCGATTCTTATACCTACATACACTTTACTTAAAAATTTTTGCTAAAGTAATTATTTGCTCGGACTTATGAAGATATTCCATCGGAAAGTTGACTCTTACTACATCATCATCATCATCAGCCTACTTCCGTCCATAGCTGGACATAGGCCTCTCCAATGCACGCCACTGAGCTCGATCTTCAGCTCTTCGCATTCAACCACTGCCAGCCACTTTGTGTACTTCGTCACTCCACCTAGCTGGAGGACGTCCTACGCTACGTTTGCCAAGTCGCGGTTTCCACTCCAAAACACGTCTGCTTTAGCGGCTATCGGACTAATATTGATTCTTACTAATCAGTTCGAAAAAATACTGTAAACATTGCTTGGTTTTTATTAGTTTTATTTCGTCAGACCAGATACCTATCGGGGTAGCCAAAAAGAACCGGGTGGCATAATACTATCTCTTAAAATTTTTATTACATGTATTAATATAAGTATTGTGATACTTACATTGCATAAAGAAGATAATTGAAAAGCTAAATTAATTTGTTACATAAAATGAAATTATTATTTCATCGCTCGTTTCCCGCTTTCGTACAGAATTAATTTTCAGCGGGAGATGAAAGCGAGTGCATTGAGTGGTGTTAAAAACGTTGATACAAAAATTTTTATTCGCATTTTTTACTGTCACACTTTTATTTCTGCTCTCACACGTTCCTTAAAAATAATCCTTCCGTGTTTAATTAAGCATTTCTTTTTTATTTTTTTAATAATCTTAATTGTTTATTATTAAAATATTATTAATTGATAATTGTTCAAAAACAATCAAACATAATCGGCAATTTCTCTTTATATTATAAAATTGTGAAGATAATTAAAATCTGTTTATTTTTTCAAATCTTCACGCTTGTATTCCCCGGAGCGGTAAACAGAGAAGTGTTATATAATATTTGTTGTCCTATTGTGAAAAAGGTAAGCCTATTGCCATATACAGAGCACAAATCCAGATTTCGGGCTACTACTAGAAATTCTAAGCTACAATAATAAACAAATTATTTTTCTTAAAATTCGAATATCCATACTTTTTATCACCTTTGTCAAATGAGCATGTGTTCGCACATAATTACATGCAACTGCATGTTCTCTATTATACATCGGTGTCATGTAAGTTTTCTTGGCATAAACTCAAATATGCCAATTCTTGTTAACGAAGCATGAATAACAATTCTATTAGAGCGACACTTAGTGTACAGAGTCATCATTATTGGCAAATCTTGTTATGCTTTCATCGATAAAATTGTTTATAATCGCATCAAATTTATTTATGGCGATTAATGTATTCATTGTGCAATATTTTTTACTATATTAAATTTTTTTTCTATGTATTGGTAAATCTACACAGTCATAATGGCAACATTTATAATACGGCTGTCAAGTCTGACATGATATTTGGGAAAGAATTGTAAGTATTATATTTATTAGAATTGTGTTTCATATTTTTATATATTAATTGTATTTTAATATGTTATATCAAAATGTCCTTTTTCTTTTACAATTAAATGTTAAATTGTCATGTTAAATACTTTTGTTTATGTAATACGTAATGTCTCTAATGTTTTATAATTGGGCGAAACAATAAACCTTAAAAAAGCAAAAGTCAAACTAGAAAAACATTATCTCCTTGAAAAAATAATTTATTAAATTACATTCTTTGATTTTTAAATAATCAAAAAACAAGAAAGTATTTTTTTATATAATTGAAACATTTTTTTTAAATAATTAGTCAGTAGCTTAAAAGCGAATGTATAGTGTCTACAAAGATTTGACAAACAGAATTGAGAAATATCCCGTGACAATTGAGTGGCGAAACGTCAACACTTGTGAAGATCTTGTTTTTTCACAAATTATTCCAAGAATTCTCTGTAACATTTTTCAACATCACTCGAGTTTCACACGGAGAAAGTTATTTCTGTTCGAAGAGTTAAATGGAATCTGTATTTAATGCACATAATATGTAGGTTGTGGTTTTATGTCATACAAAAGCTAATAAATATATCAAGAGGTTATTACACTCTGTGGACTTGAATACTGAAATAGACCTACCGTACATAAATCAGATGAGTTACTTTGTTCGGGACTTAAAATTTATTATATGAAAGTTATAAAACTAGGTTATCAACCACGTCGTAAATATGTACTTGGAAATTGTTGAATTTGATGAAAAATTTAGAATTTTTAAATGATTAATTATCGACTAAATTCAGTTTTAAAAGTGTTTGTATGTATGAATGTTTATCAAAAGATGGGTTTGAGGATCTCATAGTATCGACATGGTATTTCAGTTACCATACGCAAAAAAAACAGTAGTAAGATTTAAAAAGAGGAAATGGTTACCCCTAGAGTATATATTTTTTTCAAATTCAAATTCAAATTCAAATTCTTTTATTCATTATAAGGTATATACATACACTCAATGAAAGTCATG
>DWEE01000943.1:0-14733 GCA_018245755.1 Parelbella macleannani | reverse complement strand
CCTCTGCCTATCCCTTCGGGGATTACAGGCGTGATGATGTTACGTGGACTGATTTGACAATTTGACGCAACAGTAGGAGTGCTGCCAAAAATCAAATATTTTAGTTGTATTTCAGGACATTTTGCCAAGTTATATTTCTTACAATATTCCGTTATCAATTAATAAATAATAATATTCATAACCCTGCAATTCCTAAGAAATTTGGCTTAGGTTTGATTGAAGCTGTGATTCATATATTTTTGTGATAAAGCAGATATTTACAAAAACGTTTTTTCGTTCCGACATCCGGTAGGTATGTTTCTGTTGTCTCTACCTCAGGTCCCGGAAAAAAACTATTGTCAGTTGACAGTGATATCCAACTACCAAAATAATCAAATTTATAAAAATACATTAATTTTAGGTACACTCTGCACAATTTTCAAGGTTGAGAAAATGTTTTCTTGTGACATATGAGTGACTTTATATCATAAACGAGCATTTAATTGGACAGGATTATGCAAAGAAAGTTGTAGAACTATTATTAAAGTAAACATGTCTGGTAACAGTACTAAGACTCTTACAAATATAAACGATCTCAGGAGCAAGGAAAAAAATTGTAAAAACTCTTGGATTATTGGCATTTCGACCAGACATCCTGGACATAAATATTATTTTAATACTGTTACCAACGTCAGCGTGTGGAACATCAGCATGGAAGATGTATTACATTTTTTATATATGCTATCCATCCTTGGATTACATTACCTGCCAAGAAATTTGTAACATAGGTTAAAGAGTTTAGGATCAAATATATATTTCTTTACACTATTTATTATTAAAATATATCTTTAGACTATTTATTAAAAAATATTGCTTAGGACGTTTTGAGTATTATGACGATGGCCTGCAATTACAGCTGGAATTACTTTTAGCAAAACCTCAAATGATACGTACATAAATGACTCGCGACAAAGTTTTAGAGGGGCTTTTCAATCAAAGTCACAGTTAAAGTGGTTCAGGCTATTCACAGTTTATTAAATTTAACAAACAGGTGATCAAAGACAAATGGTCTAATTTTATTACTAGGAATAGAATAATTCAATTTAAATATATTTCAACAGATGGAACTTGCTCAACAACATTTAGGCTTAAATGGAAATCAGTCTCAGTATGAAAATTGTCCTGAACCAATGGAGCCACCACCAATTAGGACGGTCACTCAGAAGCCACCTGCTGAAATATATTGTGGACAAGCTCTTCAAGGGCTTAAATTTAATAAGAGACAACCAAAGAATAGATTGGCCTGCCCGATGTCTGGATTGGCACATGAAGTCTGCTGCAGTCCAATGAACCAAATGCAGTTCAATTCTCACATGTGTCCTGAATGCACTTCACAGTCTAATAACATAATGCCACAAAACCAAGTTCCAATTTCTTCCATATACAATTCCTTCAATGCCTTATCATTTCAAACAAATAACTTTCACAATGGATATGTAAGGAGGCCCGTAAATAAAGAAGATAATGAATTCATAATTGAAGGTATGTTTATATCAAGTTTAAGTTTGAACCAACAAAGTTTCAGTTGAATACTGAGCAATCAGTAATTTGAGTTTTAATTAAAGTGGTATTTCAACCACGATATTAAGCAGTAAATTTTAGTTTTCACTAGTCAATATAAAAGTCATTGTGTGTTTAATGTTGGTAAACTGCATACAAATTCACTATTTCATGTAAATTAATATTGGGTCTGTTTTAAATTGGATTATAGTTTTTACCGTTTGCAGTATATTTTTGGAGCTAGCTCTAGGTAGGTGGAGTAACAATATATGCAAAGTGGCTGGCAGTGGTTGGATGTGAAGAGCTGAAGATCTAGCTCAGTGGTGTGCCATTGGAGAGGTCTATGTCCAGCAATGGACGGGAGTACGTTGATGATGATAATATTTTTGGAGTACTTGCAATCGAGCATTCCCACAATGTTGTACTTTTAATGTGTGTGCATGTCTATGTGCTCATAAATATTACATTTGGATTTAATCAATGAATCAAACAATTAACATTAGACATGTGTCTGGACCAAAATTCTTAAAACAAGGCTCAACAAGTGATTTTTCACTATTACAATATGATTTTAAGAGGCACATTATTTTGTTTTTTAATTCCAGATTCTACAAATGATGAAAGTGATAGTGATGATGAATCTTTTGAAGTAAGTATATACTAAGTTAGCTATTGTCATATTATTTTAATAACTTCCTCGTTAAAGACTGCCTCATTGGTCAAATGGTTGCATGTACGAATGCTGATTGGGGGGTCCTGGGTTCAAATCCCAGGTTGGGTACTACTGGATATTGGATTTTTCTAATTTAGATATTCTAGTAGTGACCCAGAGTCTGGAGTTGTGTCCAGTATATGGCAATAGGCTCACCACCTATTCCATGGGACTTAAATGTTACTGGTGAAACGTGGGAGTGTACTACACTCCTCTGCCTACCCCTTCGGGGATTACAGGCGTTATGTGACATTTTTTTTTAACCTTTATATAACATCACGAAATGTATGGGATTTTAACTTTATTTGTAATTTATGCAAATGACTTATTAATCAAGGTAATTTATTTCATGTTACAGAACAATAGCAACTATAATATTTTCAATTTGGAGCCATTGAAATGCTACATGAAGTCTGGTACAGTTGAAGGCAAATGCTTTATTATAGCTGATGCTTATGTATATTTACATAATAGGAAATTTTTGAAAAGTGTGCTAAATTCAAGTAAGTGTCTTAATTGTTCATACTTTAATATATTGTTATACTCTGATTACTAAATATACACAATTATTTATTAAAAAATCCTCAATGTAGAAAAATACCTTTGAATACTTGTTGTGTGGTAACCCACATGGCATGTACTCAATGATATACAGGTTCAGAGAAACAGAGTAATGGTGTAATTGATCAAAATGCTGATTACTTTTATAACAACACTTTATATGGTTAAAGTGGAAATTACACATTATTACTGTTATATTCATTGATTGGTGTGTAGTGATCGTAATAAAAAGTGACTTAATTTTGTGTGTATATATAGGGATTATATCAGTGATTAACTTATCAGCTGCCTTCAGTACACTGCCCTAATAAACATGTAATAATTTCGCCTGCACTCTAATTTAGAAATAGACATAGTGTCGACCCTAAGCATCTACATAAATAAAAGTTAGATGTCTGCCATTTTGTTTGCATCCTGGAAGAACCACTGGATATATTTTATATAAGTTGTTCTAAGTTCTATTTCTTCAACACTTGGCCCTTATCATAAAAAATATTGTGATATCTTCATTTAATACAACATTGTTAAAGCTTGAAGAAAAAATGACTTAAGTACTACGTGTTCACTGCATGTCAATGATATGTTGTTTGCTTTACCTACTCAGATAATTTGTATATTTAAGCTACAAATACCTAAATCAATAACATTATGTCCAAAGAAATTTTAAGGAAAGGTTAGCATAGTATATTATTGCCCTTAATTATAATTCTCTATTTCCTCGGCACATTAAATAAATTGTTGGTATAATAAGCAAGACAGAGATTTTAAGCCACACAGAAAATATAGTTGCGCTTATAAAGTACATGTGTTATCACAAAAACAATTTCAGACCAGAACTGTTCCCTGATGGTACCTCAAAACGTTAAGACTGAATTAGAAATTGCCACAAAGAGCCACCTGCAGACAAAGGCTTATTGTGCAAATTATTTCATTCATAAACTAGTTGATATTGGAGATGCAGTTATCGGTGAATATTACTAAACATATTACTGTATATAATAAATTCATTTAGAAATTGTTGCGTAATTTATTATAATAGAGGTTAAAAGAAACTTCTTATGATTATCAAAAGAAATGGTCAAATTTTAACATACTTAAAAATACTTATTATATATTTTTAGAAGTTTCATGGTGCCTATGTTAGTATTAATGATAAAAGAAGCTGTTATTATAAAGATACTATATATGTTATGATTACTGAAAGAGCTTAATTCATTGCAGACGAAGACCTTTTAGATCCAAATGATGGGAAAACAAATAAAGAACATTTATTAGACTGTTCCTCCAAATTAAAAGCACAAAATTGCTTTGTGGTAAGGTTACAGGTTGGCTTATTTACTTTTTTATTATAATTGAGTTATTTCTATGTTTTTTATTAACTTTTAGGTTTTAATCACTAATGATGCAGAGCTCATAAAAAGTAGACATAAAGTATTCATTCCTATTTTTATGGTGAGCGAATTAAAAGAATTTTTACGAAGACAAAATTGTTTTTTTATGAATAAGTCTTCCGAATCGTCATTGAACTTTCTACATAATAAAAAAAATAGAGAAACTACGCCAAATTTGTTATGCGAAACACAGTTTTTCGATAAAGATAAGGGAATAAATGCAAATATTATATGGAATGGAAATCGCAACGTACCAACCTTATCAGATTTAAATGATATTAAAACACAAAAAGATATTGAAGATTCATCTAAAACAACTGCCGATGCTGCGGTACAAACTGAAATTTCTCTCACACTATTGAAAGAAATGGTATTTGTTTACAATACCATGCATTTGAATAATCAAAATAAGAACAGAACTAAAAGAGAAGACGGTTTGTTAGGTAACAACAAATCATTTAGACCTTCGTCATGCAACAATGATTTAGGTAAACCTATTAAACTGAGAAGGGACAGAATTAACAAAAAACCATGTTCAAATAATCTAGTCATCCCGAGTCAAAGTCATCCCAATTCTTGTAACAATGTTGATGTATGTATTCCTAATTATGAAAATTCATTAATTGATAATTTGGAAACTGATAAAACATACTCTTCAAATACTAAAAGTATTAAATGTAAATGGAAGAATAATGTAAATACCACACTCAATACTCTAGGCGAGGAAAGGAGTTATACCTTGAAAAGAAAAATGGAAGAGGATACCATTAAGGAAAAGGCAAATAAAAGAATACATTTAGAAAGAACTAATAATTTGAAACATAATCCTAACAAAAGTAATGGCAATGAGCCAAAGGAAAATGTTGAATACAAAAATGTTATGTTTGAAATAACTAGTGAAAATATGAGAGAAAGTTTAAATACGAAATGTGAAGAATGGGTGTCAAGATTCGTTCAAATAATGGAGGAAGTTCTAACTCATGTTCTGAGGAAATATTCGGTGCATTTTCCGCTTCCATTGAATGTCTATGAAGCTACTGAGTGTATAAGGAAAAACTACAAAGACGATGTTGATGTAGCTGATGCATCTACAAAACTTTTAAATGTTTTCAATTATGTAAGTGATGAAAAAGGTAAGGCATGATAAAATATACATATACGGGATATAAAATTTTAATAAATCAGGTAAAATCTCAAGAGTTCATAACATTGACGTAGACGTTCATGTATTGTTTTCCAGGTAATATCAATGTCAATATGAGGCCAGAAAAATATATGGAAATGTACAGTTTCGGCGTATATTTAATTGACGCTCTGCAGGTGTGTATATCATCGATCAATAGTTACAGTCATTAGTTTTTTTTATATCCCAGTATTTCATTTGTATTCAAAACTGCATTCTTATTACAGGCCATAATGAGCACACTTGAAGATCTTCAGATTGCAGCCCAGTCACTATCAAAGTTACTAAGTGATATTCAGGGTGCAGACCTAGATCAAAGTAATATTGAGTCACATCATGACACATCACAGGAAGTTTTTCTTAATAACGATGATATACATCTTACCAGCAAGGTTGAAGCAATAATCGACAAAAAGAAACCACCAAATAATCTTAGAGAAGTGAGTACCAACGATAATGAAACTTACAGTGATAAACTGGGAGATAAAGAAAATGATGGATATAAAGGTCCATTACATTTTCAAATTAAATTAAAAGTCACTGAAGGTACAAAAGAGAACGGAACTATTAAAGACTATAAGGAATCAAAAGCATCACCTGATGACTGTAAGTATAATTTATCGCGTTACATAGCATATATTGGTGTTACATTATCGCACTAAACTAGTATATATTGCGGTTTAAAGGAACTTTTCATTGGCTTCGAACGCAGTAAATTTAATATATTTAAAATAGAGGTAACTCTAATCGGAAATGTGCGTAGAAAGCGAAATTTTCCCGATTTTTTAGGTAGGTATCATGTATTTAGGTATGTTCTCAAGCCATATATTTGTTATACTAGCAAATGTAACCGATGTGGTCTGATTTTTTGTTGTCATATCGAATGTATTGGATATGGCCTAAACCTTTCTCGTTTTGAGAAGTGGCTCATATTCAACAGTGAAACGATAAAGGGTTGATGGCGGTAAAGACTAAATATTTGTCAATGTGAAATTGATACCTTAACGATTAAAACTTGCGGCTTCTCGTACTAATTATGATTAATTGGGGATTAGCTGCGACAAATAATAGTCTTTTTAATATAAACAAGAAAATAATCAACAGCTTAAAATATTTTTCATCGAAATAGAGCAGTAACTAGTTGTTATAAATGCATTAATGGTTGAAATGAAAATTAAGATTTTGTAAAGATCAATCATCATCATTTCATACATGCGTCCATCATATATTTCTTCCTTATTGCAGGTAACCATCGAAGTTTGGATATGAATAAAAGTGATAGTCATAATATGGAAGTTCAATCAAAGGAAAGAAAAACGGCTTGTGTATTGTCACCTAATACTTACAATTTTAGATCACTATCTTGGAAAAAGACGATAGTGAGTTTAGTGTCGTTCATATCTCCATTGTAATCTATGTATTCTTTGTATTTTGTATACATAATGTCCAAATTGACTCGATAATGAAAACTTATTACTTGGTTTTTGTAATGCCTTCAATAAATGAAAAAAAATCGTCAACATGTTGGTCTGTCATACCAAATCATTTTAAAGTATTTACATTTTTTTTAATCGCCTTTCCTGGACTGTCTCGTTGGTCGAATGGTTGCAAGCGCGACTGCCGATCGGGAGGTTCTGGGTTCAATTCTCGGGTCAAGTACTATGGGATTTTTCTAATTTAGAATTTCTAGTAGCGACTCGGAGTTTGGCTCTGTGCCCGGTGTATGGCAATATGCTCTCCACCTATTCCACGGGAATTAAACGTAACTGGTGAAACGTGGGAGTGTACTACACTCCTCCGCCTACCTCTTCGGGGATTACAGGCGTGATGTTACGCCTTTCCGATTTTGCACTTGGTATTTTTATTTGTATACTCATTACGTTCACAGGTAAACAATTTAGCAGATCAAAGGATGTCAGAAAACGACAACATCAACACAACATTATGTACGAAAAATATATTCTTCCGCAGTTTAGCGCTTTTTGAGTCTTTAGGCGCTGAAAAACCAGACAATAATTTTAGGGAGAATCTTCCGGATAATATAGAAGTGTCAAAAAATGTGGAATCCTCACATAATTTAGAAAATGTCGAAGGTAGCTGCAGTCAAGTAAACAGTAGTGTTTCGAATATGTTAGAAAGGGAGGAGCCCGACAAGCAAAGAATAGTTAGAAATTTCGTAAGGTGTCCAGAAATTGATGAATGGTTAAGAAATCAACAAATGACAAATTTTTTAGACAATTACAATTCAGGTCAACGACATACGGAAACAGAAGATACCGAAGATGAGTTTTACGATTACGAATCAGAATTTGAGAATGATGATGTGGCGAATACTAATAGTGATGAGCGACAAAACGCAGGAAATGAGAGTGATGTAAAGATTTACTTTAAATGTTTCATTAATAAATTGGCACAGGAAGTAAAGGATGTTTCTGCAGCAGTTCATGCATTTAGGTAATCTAGATTAATATATTTAGTGACGTAATTGTAAGTTTGAATCTCCAACAAGTTTTCTATATTTTCAAATACAATTTATCTAACCCTGACACTTGATAAAACAGCAGGATTGTTTAAAGAATTCAGCTACCAAAAGGTAAAATAGTAAATGCTGCTTATTTGTGTGTGTTACCTTTTTGTACGTTTCCAACAATGTCTTTATAGTGGGTACTAAAAAAGGTGTAATTGAATTGTTCATATATTCAATAGAGTTTATTTATGTTTTCATTAGTGTAATAGGTGTCTTTGAACAGCATAAAATGAACAAATTAATTTATTTAATAGGTGTGATGGCATTTTATTTATCGTTTATTTAATATGATTACTATCTATACATGTATTTCACCAAATTTCTGCTAGGATGCCTTGGCTAAAGCTGAAGGTCAGAAGGTGTGAAGACCTAAGAATGTGTAGACTCTGCTCCTATTAACTACTTTAGCAGTAGGACACTATTTTCTGTTTCGCAGTGTCGCACAGTTGCACATTCTAGATCTCCTGATAATTGTGATCTGTTTGCGGATGAATGGAAGGTGATCTTTGTTTTATGTGCGAGTTATTGCGAGAAAAATCTGCCACATATGCATTAAATTTGTTATTGTATTTTTTTTATGTCTTAAATTGTTATTTCTATATTTTATTATTTAATAAAGTAAACGGTATTTTCATTTTAACTAATATGTTAAAATAAATAAATGACAACATATCCAAAATTATAGCTATATCTATCTTTAAAATAATCTATGGTCAGAAATATACAGAAATGGCGGATAAACAAAAATTAGTTCCACTTTGAATGTTGCCATTCTATTTATCTATATCTCTATTTAATTTCTTATCGACAGCTCAAATTGTATTGAACAATTGGAATCATCGACGTATGACAAGAAGTATATCCAACAAAAGGCAGAAGAAGCAGATTTATACATACATAAACTATGTTTAGCTTTTATCAGGTAAATATATGTATATGTTTACTACCTGAGTGTAAAGTACATATGTTCTTTAAAATGAATGCTGCATTAAGTTGTAAGAGGGCCAGACAAGAGCAAGAGGTGTTGGCGTTTCTTCATCTCCTTTGGGGTTTCTGCAGATATCTGTTGGGCCTGGTATTAGGTTTGCCATGTACCTAGTAAGCCTGAAACAATCTGTTGGAGCCCTTGTTTTGTGCTGATTTTTTTGCTTGTAATACGCAATACGCAGAAATCAACATAAGACTTTCTAGGCATACCCTTCCCCTCCCGCCACCTGACTCTTCGCCAACCAATACTTACCACTTTCGCCTTTGCAGCGTCACTACCTCCCCATTACGTCATCATACCGAGGAGCGTAGTTAATCTCTGCGTGTCACAACTGTTTACCACTTACTGTGAGTGACCAATAGTTTTATGGAAAATATATTGCGGCTATATAGGTATAGGTAGTAGTTTAAACTAGAATTGTTTTTGTAATGTCATTATTTTTACTTCTCACAGGATCCTATTTCGGGATCGAAATGCGAATTATAAATTGCAAGAGATACTGCAAAATACACAATTTAGTGATGCGGAGGTCAATACTGCTCTGCTAGAACTATATGGGTAAGTTTGAATTTAATGGCGACCGTTTCAGATCTATTTAAATCTGTAGTATGACATTTGTGATTATTAACTTTAGTTCTAATTTTACTAAAAGTATATTGGGCTCCACTTCATTAATTTTTCTAGAATGTTCTTAGTCATAGACCATTTTTTCATCAAACATACAATAGGCTACTATTTATGTCATTACTTGCATATTCCTAAATGACTATTGTAATTTCTGCAATGGTCATGTCAATGTTGTATACATTAACATGATCATGGTGATGCATATTGAAAATTGCAATATACTTATTTAATATTAAACTAAGCTATATTCTCGTAGAGATGAAAATGCATAATTATCAACAATGTATTTATTTTCAGGACGTTTGTGACAAGGTGTTTAGAACAAGTAAAAGAATTAAGACCAGTCATTAAGAATATATTGTCCGCTGTTCGAGATTAACTGTGGTTTGTGACTGGTAGTTAATGACTGGTTTTATGTGTTTATTAAATATATATTAACACGTACAAGATTTTTTAAAATAAGAACTAAGTGTAAAAAACTTTTATCTAGCGTTACTTTTTATTTTTATCATTGTCTGTAATATTTTGTACATAAAACGTTTGTTAATATAGAGCGGTCAATTCTATAATGTTTACACATATGTATTACTATTTACTGTACAGTCAAATAATAAGATTGTATAATTATTTTCACAATAAACGTATATCCGCTTTCCGATTTAATTATTTTTCAATTAATAACGACGTAACTAAATTTGAATGTGATAGCAATCGTTTTTAAGCAAAAGATGGTTTATAATTTGGAATCTTGAACAAATTTTAACGTTTCCGGCACTTGACTATTAAGACAATAAATTACCTAAATGTAATAGGTCTAAGTAGATTCATAAGTATTTAAAGTTTAGTGCCAGAATGCACTTAAGATAATATTCTAGTAAACCTATTTATTACAGTACAATTGAATTTTTGCACCATGTTGCTACATTAGTACCTACTTATTTATTAACTAAAATCACGGTTAATTTGTGAACACGTGACAGCATTTATGGCACTAAAAATGTGCGGTACAAATTAATAAATGAACATAAAAATTCAAAATTAGACGACTAGAATTAATAGTTATGTATAATCAATTAAAACCCCTTCCTTCCATCATCGCCTGTGCGCAGTACCGCGGGAATTGTACGACCGTAAGTAGAAAGTCCGTAAGGCCCTGTAACAAGAATAATAAAGAACACCATTGAATTAATTAAATAGCATAGTCGTATCATATAATATATCAAAAGACGTTAATGTTCATTAGGTTGATTTGAAGTTGCATTAATCAAAGCCGAAGACGAACTTTGTAATCTGGTTTCTTCCGTGGTTTAATCACAGTAATGATGCATTACTTTAATACAATTTACAATGTTATCATTATACTCTGTCTCTATTACTCTGACCGCTGCTGGGCAGTAGCGTATTCGTTGCAAGAAACTGTGCTGTGTGCTATGTAATTGGTCGCACCACAATCCGCTTGCCCAGCATGGGGATTATGGACAAAATTTATTTAGAGAAGACTTATGTCAAGATGCGAACTGAGATAGGTTGATGATGTGGTAGTTTCATTTTGACGTGCAAAAAGTGTTCTATTAAACCAATTTTGAATAAATGACATTTGAATTTAAATTGAATTTGAATTTGATTTCGAGCGCCGCGAATGTTCAAATTCGAAAATATACAGAATAAAAAATCTTAAACACGTTTGATGTCGATATTGGGTCAAAATTATATTGCTAGATTTTCAAAAAGCTAGGTATCTCACTAGGCCGTTGTAGAAATAGTTTATTAAAAAAAAATTATATAGAGTAACAAAAGCTAAAGAAGAGCGTTCTTTTTAAAATTCCACATAATTTCATTTTTCTCACAATTATTAAACAACCTTTCAATTTGTTATGTAGGAATCCATTGTTTTCAAATAGATACATTAACGTATGAACTGCGTTTTGCATTACAAGATTGTGTCTTCCCATTAGAGTATTATCCAAGGTTAGTTCCGTGTGACGCATTTTATGTACGTGGAGTTATTTAGTTTTAATCAAGCTACCTACCATCATTCCGTCTGTTCATCGTTTCAAAAAATGGATTTGAAAATATTGGAATATTTATTTTACTTTGAGACTACCAAAGCATCATTTACAGCATTTTTTTCGTTAAAGGTGAAATCGTTTATTATTATACTTAGTTAAATCTCATCTTCATACTACGAATGGCGAATTCGAAAATTTACTTCAATGCCTTCGAAGTACAATAAATCTACTAATGTACCTACTTCTTCTGACGGTTTCCTTCACGGATAAAACAAATGGCCCCTAATTTTAAAATGCTTTTATTTTATCTAAAAAAGCGTAAAAAGCGCGCCAGGCTTTGAACACAGAATGGCCTGAAGCATGCTAGAGATTAGTTTCCAATGCCACTAGGCTATCACTGCTTGACAATTTGACAAATAATATGCTGTACAGTGCACATACTGTTGCAGTTCATCATTCAATTGATTGTTTACATTATATTAATGCGCTATTAATGCATTGTAAATAATTTATGTATTAAAGTGTTGTCGTATAATATACAACATTGGCGAAATAAACATGTTATATTAACCTACTACGTATCAGAACGATTTATGCTAAGAATTGGTACCTATGTACTGTTAAAAAATATGCTAAACTTATTAATATTATTGTAACAATATTATTAGTATTTTGGAGAAAAATAGTTTTCATAATGATTAGATAACAGATCCCGCTGCAACCTTCTTATGTTTCACAAGTGAAACAGATTTTTCATTCAAATTCGGTAGTCTAGGAATTATTCTGTATCACCTTGCTCTGCTGAGATACGGGTTAGTAACCAAACTGTCAGATGTCTCCTAAACCTTTAAAACCTCCGATGAGATTTAATGATTGTTATGTAATAATAACAACCGGGACCAAATGCACGACATGTTCTATAAAGCACAGAAAAGCTCGCGGAGACTTTGCCACTAACAGTTATAATCAAAGGCCCCTTGTGATAATTTATTTGCTCCATAAAAAAAACTAATTTTATACTTAATGTACCTATACTACTCACCGTTAAAGGGTTTATGCACACAGTGAAGGGTAGAACGATTATATAAATGCCCGCTGCTATCCCCGCAAGCCATAACGATATAAATATTAGGATTATGAGCCAAATAATTGAAAACACCACGTTGCTCATGTTCTGAAACAAATAAACAATTTATTATTCAGGCGCATGTTGCTGGATGCAGGTGGCGAGGGAAAGCAATAGTCGTCTTGACCAAATACACCGGATTCGTCATCAAAAATTACTTTTAATCCCTATAACTAGTTGTTTTAGATATATTATACAGTAAGTACGTAACTGTAAAATTGACTGATAAGGGCAGGGTCTAATATGTACGTGGACAAAACCTCATTAGAATAGGTACCCAAGGAATATCTGTACCATGTTTTTATTGATTACTTTGTTAACAGAATCTATTGAAAATTGTATTGAGTTTGGACTATTACATTTAAATGCTGGTTTAAATATTGGAAGAGTCCTAGTCACTTGGACTACGGTTGGAATATACTTACGTGAATATTATTAGGTATCTATAGAAGTCCCAATGAAATCAATACACTAGCTAAGAATAGAAGAAACAATAGATGTACCTATCATTTGAAATGGGCCACTAAATAAAACTAAATAGAGCTTACATCTCTGAAAACTAAATAATAAGTATTTAGTTTAGTTAAACGTGTTGAACTAATGATTTAAAGAATACTATCTGTGACGACAGCGCAGGATTCCCTGATTCATAAAATATGTTAAGTGATCGTTATTGAAATTAAATCTTCATGGGCAACCTGTTTATTGACTTGTAAATGAACACCATAGAACTTAGACTATCCTTATTTTTACGCTATACTAAATCTGATATGTATTACTTACTTGTTCTTATTTCGTATTTAACGGCAAGGTCAAAGTTTATGCTTGAAAGCAAGCTATAGTAAAAACGAAGCATAGCGTGATTTAAAAAAACGTAACATCGCGCCTGTAATCCTCGAAGAGGCAGGCAGAGGAGTATAGTACACTCGCACTGTAGCATAGCGTGATTAAAGTAAATTTAATGAGACTTTAACAGCAAGGTCTAATGCCCTGAAAGCGCTACCCAATGTAGTGGGTAGGTATTCGATCAATGTTTTTAATCCGCTTGAACTCTTGTTTTATTCTCCACAACCCTGTGTCCGTTAATAAATGTAGTAAAATTCCAACAAATATTTTTTTGTTTCTAAACGCTGTTATGTTATTGATGCTTTATTAAAATTCTTGTTGACTTTTCAAGGACGTCTAGTGTCTGATGTAAATCTTATCTATAATGCGTTTCCAATAGGTAACAAGAAACAACACTGCTTCGATGAGGATTTTTATTTAAAACTTAGCTTTCTAAATAAATATATAGAATCATATTATAGAGTTATCATATAATCATTACCATACACCATACCATTAGGATTTTATTTTCTAAATTGCTTAAATATCTAAGTATAGCATACATAGATTCATATTTAACGAGTTCAAAAGCAATTTTATTTTAAACCATAGACAACTGAAATATTTTAACAAGTGCTTTAAATATCTCTGTGTATAGAACTATACTTACTCTCCATTTCAATTAAGTACCTATGTTAGTATTTGTATCAGAGGTAGGCAAGCATGCCTTACCAAAATCATAGGCAAGATAAGATAATATAAATATATCAGCTGATTAATTATGCCCATGCTTATCTTTAAATATCATAAGCGTTACTTTATCAATAAGATCGGTTACTATAGAAATACCAAACTGATCTCTTCAAACATGTTTAACGTTCATTATTTGGTTTGTGGCCGGTGTATGTCAATAGGCTCAAGCCCTATCCCATGGTTCGACGAATGTATAACATAACGGGTGAACTTTGAGAGTGTAATCCACACGTTTTCCTACCGCTAAAGGGAAATATAGATATAGGTGTGATCATCAACATCATCATCATTATCAGTCTACTCCCGTCCACTGCTGGACACAAGCCTCCCCAATGGCACGCCACTGAGCTCTATCTTCAGCTCTTGGCATCCAACCACTGCCAGCCACTTTGCGTATATCGTCACTCCAACTAGCTGGAGGACGCCCTACGCTACGTTTGCCAAATCGCGGTCTCCACTCCAGAACACGTCTGCTGCAGCGGCTATCGGTTC
>DWEE01000942.1:0-14743 GCA_018245755.1 Parelbella macleannani | reverse complement strand
AAAAGTTCCAATTAAATCCATTAGATAATACATAATATTGCTAACTGACGAGTAGTCTAATTAAATTTTTTTTTTAATTTTATTACAGAACAGCTGGATTGGAGGTTTGATGCCCTTGGCTGCGCTGGTCGGCGGCATTCTGGGCGGACCACTTATAGAGTACCTAGGAAGAAGGGTGACAATCATATGTACGGCAATACCATTCTTGATTGGGTGGATGTTGATCGCAACTGCCGTCAATGTGATCATGGTTTTCGTCGGTCGTATTTTCTGCGGAATATGCGTCGGTGTCGGATCACTAGCCTTCCCTGTCTATCTCGGAGAAACGGTACAGCCAGAAGTTCGCGGCGCTCTCGGTTTACTGCCTACCGCATTCGGTAATACGGGTATCCTACTGGCATTTTTCGTTGGAAGCTATTTAAATTGGTCGCATTTGGCGTACTTCGGTGCAGCGCTTCCGATTCCATTCTTCCTGTTAATGCTTGCAACACCGGAGACTCCTCGCTGGTACATTACAAAGGGACGTGTTGAGGATGCCCGTAAAGCCCTGCAGTGGCTGAGAGGGAAAAATTTAAACATTGAAAAGGAGATGCGTGATCTGACAAGGTCTCAAGCGGAGAGCGATCTCGTGCGTGGAAATTCGTTTAAGCAGCTGTTTTCGAAGAAATACATCCCCGCCGTGCTCATATCGCTCGGCCTTATGTTATTTCAACAACTGAGCGGCATCAATGCTGTGATTTTCTACGCTTCGACAATTTTCAAACTATCTGGAAGTACCGTCGATGAGAACGTATGCAGTATCATCATAGGGGTGGTGAACTTCATATCGACGTTTATTGCGACTGCCATCATCGACCGCTTGGGAAGAAAAATGTTACTGTACATTTCATCGGTGTCAATGATCATTACATTAGTTGCATTGGGGTCCTACTTCTACGTGAAGGATGCTGGAGTCGACGTGAACAGCTACGGCTGGCTGCCACTGGCCTGTCTGGTCATTTACGTACTAGGATTTTCGATTGGCTTTGGCCCTATCCCATGGCTCATGTTGGGAGAGATTTTACCCTCGAAAATTCGCGGCAGCGCTGCTTCCCTGGCCACCGCCTTCAACTGGACCTGTACATTCATCGTTACGAAGACGTTCCACAATATCATCGCGACCATTCAAATGTACGGCACCGTGTGGCTGTTCGCAGTGCTATGCTTGGTTGGACTGTTCTTTGTTATTTTCTTCGTACCTGAGACCCGAGGCAAAAGTTTAGAGGAAATCGAGAAGAAATTGACGGGCGGATCCAGAAGAATAAGGAGCATGAACGGCAGCAACAAACAGAATCAGAACGCTTGTTAAGATGCGAAGAGGGTAGAGAACTAAATACATTCCAGGAGGCGCATGCACTGCGCCGTCCTATAAGAACACTATTTAGTTACAAAGACAGGCGTTGCAATGAGCGACACACTAATTGTTATATACACCACGTGTGCTGAAGACTGATTTGGATTGTCTCGTAGTTATACATTTTGTAAATATAGCGAACCACTTAGGACGATTTGTATAGGTAATTTATAGTTCCTTTAGCGGTAACATTAACATAGATATATTATAGTAACTAAATTATAAACACTGTTTGTATTGAACGGTAATACAATTGCGATCTGCGTACGAGTAAAACTGACCATGACAACATATGTATGTAATAATACTTTAACCAAATCATCATAGATTAGCGACGAACTAAACAAACTATGGTATTAGATCCGTAGATTAATTTAAGTATATTACTTCATATTATGTATATGACTTCGTATATTACGAAGGCTATATTTATTTTATTTGTTTTTTTTAATATAAAAAAATCATTAATAATGTTTGTTTTTATTATTTAAATCCCTGCAAAGGTCTTATACAGATAGCGTTGAAACAGCCGTGAAAACAATTGGAAATTTTCCATACAACCATTTCATTGCTTTTTAGTACAAATTATACTGAAGTCTGAACCTACACTCAAAAATTTTGAATGAATCCACATCTATATACATATTACGAGTACATTCAGTATTTGAACTAATTCTCACGTTCCATTGGACATAATTAAGATATATTGAAAAATCTGTTTTACCTCTAAGTAAATAATATTATTTTTTTAAATATAGGTAAAAACATACAATAGTTATTGCTATAGGTATATAAATTATTTAGATACCAACTCATTGTAACTCTTGAGCAAGATATTCCTTCCCATTTATTTCATTAACGAAATGCAGTTTTTTCCACAGTTGAACCACATGGTTCAACTGGTCAACATCAATGGGACCATTGATGTTATTGACAAGTAGTTACGAGTACCTCTTTGTATGTTAGAAGAACTTTTGTAAAAAAAACTTAACATCACGCCTGTAATCCCTGAAGGGGCAGGCAGAGGGGTTTAGTACACTCCCACGTTTCACCAGCTACGTTTTTAAGTCCCATTGAATAGGTGGTGAGCCTAATGCCATACACTGAGCACAGATCCAGACTCAGAGTCCCTACTAGAAATTCTAAATTAGAAAACTTTTGTAAACAACAGCAAATATATTACTTATTTCAGGTGCTCTGATTACATGGAAATAAATAGAAACGTGTATTTATTTAAGCTGCATGAAAAAACAAACGACAGGTTTTATATAATTGTTGTATTAATGATATTGGAGTGATAGACTTATGTACACCATAAACCCTTTTATTGTCCGTCTGCTGGATATGGGTTTTATCTCAGAATGAGAGGTAACAAAGAGAAAAAACAATATCATTGTCAACTATTGGATATCCACTGCTGGACATGGGCCTCCTCAAATCGGAGCCACTCCATTTTTTTAAAGGGATAGAATACGTTAAGATTATTAACCACTCGTTTGTCTAGTGGCTGCAAGCACGACTACCGCCCGGCAGGTCCTGGGTTCAAATACCGGATCGGGTACTATTGGACTTTTCTAATTTAGAATTTCTAGTAGTGACTCGGAGATTGAATCTGTGCCCAGTTTATGAGAATAGGTACACCACCTATTCCATGGGACTTAAACGTAACTGGTGAAACGTGGGAGCGTACTACACTCCTCTACCTACCCCTGCGGGGATTACAGGCGTGATGTTACGTTTTTATTTATAATCAAACTTATACATGTAAGTATGTCTTTAAAACTTATCATTACTTTGAAGGTCCTTGTAATATTTACAGAATAATACTCTTTTCTCAAGTGGAAAGGGTTAACTCGATCGGCATAAACGTAGGTATTACTTTAAAAATACCTGAAAATATTGACAGTACAGTACTAATGTGCTCGTGCAAGGCGTAAACAACAACATATGTATGCGAGCGATGTAAACACATATCGATTGTAAACGGCTTGACCCCGCCTACACCATCGGAGCGCTGTTATCACCGCCTGTCTTAAACAAATATGATAGGTCTAGGTCACTGTGAAACACCTTTTTATTAAATATCATACTTATATGTATTATCAACGCTATGGACACATATGATGAATTATATACGAGTTCTAGGTCAATGTGCAACAGCTTTTTTATATTAAAACTGATATATCAAAAGCATAAAAAAATTATGGATTATATACGCGTTCCAGGTCTATGTGCAACACCTGGATATTAAAACTGATACTAATATCGGAATCATTGGAACAAATGATGAATTTTCCTTTTCTTATATATCTGTAGCTTGCCACAATTATTTACTATCACTAAGGGTAGAAAACGCTGTAAGCATTACTTCCGCTTAATGTTGGTACAATTTATCTAACAATAAATGAAATGTTGGAGGCCGGCCGTTGTGACTGCATTATGCAAGAACTACTAGGTAGATTTCGATTTATTTTGTCCACTTATACTTCTTAGACACTTGGTCCTCATCTTGCAAAAAAAAAATTATTACGATATCTTCATTTAATGTAAAGTTAATCAAGTTTTAAGAAACTAAAGTTTTAAGCGATCTCTTACAATTAGCCGAGTATATTTTTGCCTTCAATATTTTCTTGTTTTTTTCTCTGTACATAAATGTATTGTTAATATATATAAATAACGCAACGCCAGCGAAGTCGTGGGTACCAGCTAAAAAAAATATCGAATTTACTTTAAGAAGTCCACGTTCATTTTCGTGGAGCCGGCGTTATGTATTTTTTGTTACATCAATCGAAAGAGAACTCTTTCGCCTACGTAGTTAAGAAAGTGCAATTTTGAGCGGTACATTATTACAGAAATTATTATTATGTTCTTTTCAACTGATTTTAGAAAAGATTTGATGAACAATCCATACATTGCAGCAAGCTGGACCCATGACGCTTTCCATTAACTGTTGCCTTTTTAAAAACAGTAGCTCTTCAAGGCTCTTCGATAAGGTTTCGTAAGGTTCTTCCTTATTTTACTTAGTTGGATAATTGAGGTCTATCTCACTGAAAAAGACATACGTCAAGTGCAAATAGTAGATGCGCATTACCTAACAGCGGACATATTTCTTTCTAGGTGGTTTAGAATAATTATGATTTCAAACTGCCTCAACTGTTTTCTAAAAGATAATGTTTTTAACATATTACACTCTAGTCGCAAGTGAGCGATTTATAGGTAATATGTTGCGCTACGTAACATAGGTACGATTCACATGCGGAGATATGTTCGCGAGTAGTTGACGAACACGTGAAACTAACGACGTGATCATGACGCGCACGTTTCATATGCAAATATGTATCCAATACGTTGTGATCATACAATTTTTATTACTTTTACCATCAGTAGGTATGCGAAACCTTATGGTTTGTCTATATATATCAGTAAAAGTACTGCAACTTGAAGCTCCCAGTAGTAGCGCGGGGTCTGGGTTTGTGCCGTTGTATGGCAATAGGTTTAGCCCTAACTAACCTAACTATGTAGATTGTATAGGTAACAAAACTGGCGAAACGAGGGAGTATCAGACTTCACTGCCTACCTCTTCGGACCAATACTGACATCATGTTGTATTATAAAAGTTTATTCGTACCTACATTCTTATTTTTCTGTATACAAGTATTTTAAAAATACTGATGTATTATCCTCATTCAGAATTTAATTTAGAGTTGAAGATAAGGTACATACGAAATTGAATTTAAATAATAAATTCATATAAAACAAATACAATAACGGTAGACAAACAATTAATTACAACAGAATCATCGACTTGAACCGTTTTATCATTTTATTGTTGTACTCATCTATCTCGTCTCAAGACGAGACCTGTACCGATATAACATGTTAAACTTTTGAGTCGTCCGAAAATATTGAAGAGAAACATTTACACGCTGGCTACGTTCAGCGTTTTGAAAATTCCCTCCGTACAAATCTATAAGTTACAAGGATTGAAAAATTTCTGAAAATTTTAAAAAATCTTACATGTATTTGTAAACGACTGGCTCATTGGTTGCTAACCTGACTGCTGATCAAGAGTTCCTGGTTTCCAACACCGGGTCGGGCATAGTAATACAGAATTTTTCAAATTTGAAATACCTAGTAGTAGCACGGAGTCTAAATGTAATTTCACGCCCGTAATCCCCGAAGGGGTAGACAGAGGTGTGTAGTACCTACACTCCCACGTTTCATGAGTTACCTTTAAATCCCGGATAATAGGGGTCTACATTTGCCTATACTAACTATATATACAGGAGTAGGTACTATACTCCTCAGCCTATAGCTTCAGGGAAAAACAAGCATAATTTTATGTTGGTTCAATGTACTTTTTAATAAACAAAAACCTAACGCATTAATTATCATCAAAGTTATATACAATTATATTCGTTAAAGTTGAAATTATTACATATTCCTTGCGGATTATGTGCGTTTATAATTAAGTTTAATTTCAGTTTAGTCATTGACCGCTTGACGTTACCTACAAACATACCTCCAACCAAATGTTAATTTGCATATATCCTTATAAACGAAACAAAATTATCGTAGCCGTGATAAACGACATACTAGCGAATTATGCAACCAAGGACTCTATATTAGAAATATAACGTGGAAATGAAGTATTGTTGTGTTTTGGAACGCACACACAGCCTCGAAGTTCAATCAGTTTTCCCAATCAATTTGTGCTCATATAAATCGCGCCAGCGCGCCGAGATGCTCATTTCTTTGGTGACTTCCTCGGGCTCGCTTTCAGTGCGTCACTTTCAGAAGTGTTCAGGGTTACTTTTCGCCACCGACAACAATACGTGAATGTGTATAACAAAAACACCATGAAGATTTTAATGAGAGCGGACACACACTACAGTATTTCTGTAAGGAACAATGAGTATGAAGAACCGAAGTATACTTTTTCACAAGTGAGTAATAACGCTTTCAATCGTTATAATATGTTGATATTGGAAACAACATTGCTTTTAGCTTATAATGATCTGTGAATTAAGAGTTTAAATACGTTTATTCCCGACAAACTGCTAAAAAAACGAAGCTTAAAAATACATGGCGATTTTATTTCCAATAAAGAGGCAGATTTATATTCGTTAAAAGTATAAATTTAACTATATATTTAATAAAATATAAAATTACTTTTATGTTGCATCAAACTGTAAGCAATTTTACTAATTATATTAAACTCTTAAGCGATACTAACCGAACAAATCATTTTACGTGCATTTTGCGTCTAGTTCATACGTTTTTTGTGTTACGGTGTATTACGTTATCGAGAATCTAATATATGAATTATTAACGGTGTTAACAAATATGTACGGCAATAAATAAACGTTATAATATGGATGTTAAAATACTTAAATTATTTTGTTATGTAGGTACTCGTAACTTATCACATTTATACAATTATTTGATGAAGGTAAAATAATAACTTATAATAAAATCTTACAGAGCGCGATAAAATAAGGACGTATATACGATGACGGTTAAATAATGTATTTAAAACGTTGTATATAGCAACAGTACGAAGAAGCGCGGCAGGTCTATAAGTAGGTAGGTATATTTGGTATGCGGAGCTTTCTGTCTACATCAATAGTCGAGTGATGTCACAATAATATAGCACCAGTCAATAAAAACATGCCACCGTACGATCGATAAAAAACAGACATATTACGAGTACATGTAATTGAAAATAATCACAGTTGATAATTGCTCAAATTGATCGTAGGAATTTCTATAAAACATTTCACATAGCACACGTTAATAGAAATATTATGACTTTGTATGATCGATTAAAACATATGTACATATGTATTACGAGGACGTGTAAGTGAAGACAATCATAGTTGATGATTGCTCAAATTGATCGTATCGTAGGCGGTCCGGCCGCACACACCTCCGCGCGAACGTCACACATTCATCGGGGCGCGAACGAAACGCGTACGTACTACGGCTTCTTGCTCTTGTTGCACACTCCGACCAATTCCAGCCGAGCTATATTATGAAAAATGACACCACTTAAACCAAACCGTTGTTAGTTCGTTACAATGTAGATTACAAAGAACATTCACCGTTTAATGTTTTTGATTTATTGATCGAAGTTATACGCGTGACATGTTTAAGTTTTTTCGCTATTGATCGATTATATTTTACTCAATTCGATCAAAATGTTATGTTTGAAAAATTATAAACGTAATTAATTTTGATTTTAAATAAAAACCAAGTGACCTACAGTAATTTTTAAATAAAAAATACATAGCGTTGAAACATTTAGCGTTTCATATAGTTATGAAAGCTTTAAATTAAAGTCTAAATGAAGTATATCTTATTCTATTATAGTAATATTATAGGTATGTTTAACCGATATTGTGTTGTAGGTGCTAGCTGCAGTAGCGGTGTCGTTGGGCTCAATGATTGTAGGATTCTCGTCTGCCTATACGTCTCCAGCTTTGGTAACGATGGAAAACAGTACAAGAATATCAGTAACACCAGAACAGGTTTGTTTCTAAACTTTTTTAATTTATTATACAACTTATACAACATTTTAGCTATATTATGTAAACCCTATCACACCTGTAATTCTCGACGCGGTCGGCAGACGAGTCTAGAACTATATTATCTAATTATTTAATACCCATGTTATATGACAATAGGTTCATTCCATATGCCATGGAACGTATATCATAACTGGTGGTAAATGGGAGTATTATACCAGTCAGCCTATCCCTTCGGGAAAATAAAATTGTAATGTTATGTCACTCAACACTTGATGACCTATTTATCTCAGAATAGCTAGTTTTGGGATTATTTGGAAATATACATGTGTATCTGATCAAAAGTATATCACTAAATCACTTCTAAATCGATACGCCGACGAGGAAACAAAATGTACACATTAATCAAACACAAAACAACTGAAAGACTATGTTGTCATCAATTCGAATCAAGGAGTAGATTACATTACATAACATGTTGGCCAACCACGTCAAGGACGCAGCCACTGATACCGAACTAATTATTAAATGATTAATGGATTTAAATAATTCTTTCATTCTAGGCAAGTTGGGTTGGTGGATTGATGCCTTTAGCAGCGTTGGTTGGAGGAGTCCTCGGAGGTCCACTAGTAGACTACATAGGTCGTCGTAAAACTATATTATTTACAGCAGTCCCATTTTTTATTGGCTGGATTTTTATAGCCACTGCAAAAATTGTCCATATGGTCCTAGCTGGGCGAGCGATATGTGGACTATGTGTTGGCGTTGGCTCGTTAGCTTTTCCGGTATACCTTGGGGAAACTATTCAACCGGAAGTGAGAGGCACTCTTGGATTGTTCCCAACAGCTATTGGTAATATTGGCATTTTAATATGCTACGCGGCCGGGAAGTATCTAGACTGGTCACAGTTGGCATATCTCGGCGGAGCTTTGTCTGTGCCTTTCTTTATTTTGATGTTCATGATCCCCGAAACTCCTCGCTGGTACATATCACAAGGAAAAAACGAGGAGGCGAGAAAAGCTTTGCAGTGGTTAAGAGGCAAACACGCAAAGATTGACAATGAAATGCGAGACATAGCTTTAACGGATGCCGAAATTGAAAGCGACTCGTCTATAAGTGAAATGTTGAAAATGAAATATCTTAAAGCCATATTAATATCTATTGGTTTGATGGCTTTTCAGCAGCTATCAGGTATAAATGCTGTTATATTTTACACGGTTCAAATCTTTCAAATGTCAGGCAGCTCTGTTGATGAGAACTTATCAACGATAATCGTGGGCGTCGTGAACTTTATATCCACATTTTTAGCTACAGCCCTCATTGATAGGGCTGGACGTAAGTTACTTTTGTACATATCTTCTGTTACCATGACAATCACTTTGGTAGTGCTAGGAACGTTTTTCTATGTGCGTGACAATCTTAAACTAGATGTATCAGATTTGGGTTGGTTACCTTTAACAACTCTTATGATATATTTGCTAGGGTTTTCTCTAGCGTTTGGCCCTATTCCTTGGTTGATGATGGGTGAGATTTTACCAGCAAAAATAAGAGGTGCAGCTGCATCAATATGCACGGCTTTTAATTGGTTATGTACATTTGCTGTGACAAAAACTTTCCACAACATTATAACGGGAATTGGACCGGCGGGCACATTCTGGTTATTCGGTTGTATCTGCTTCATAGGGCTATTCTTTGTGGTAGTGTATGTGCCAGAAACTCGAGGCAAGAGTTTGGAGCAAATTGAAAACAAAATGACTGGACGACAAGCACCAAAGACACGGCGAATGAGTTCAATAGCCAATATTAAGCCCTTACCCAGCGGATGCTAGTATTAAGCAAACTTACTCACAGAGAAAGTTGTACTTAAGTAACAACATTGTAAAAAGCTTTTATCTTATATCTACATTCTTGAATCTCATGTATTAAGTAAGACTCAATATAGTTGACTTACCGAATTTTGTACCATATTAATATAATCACAATGTGGTTTTGTTATTAAAACTAATATTAAAAATCAAGTGTGGTGGAATGGTACATAATAACTAAATTTTTTTTAATAATTATATCTTGGGACATCTCCACAAACAGCTGTCTGATCCCAAAGCAAGACTCAAGAGAGCTTGATTTTTATACACCCAGTTACAGGACAAAAACTTGTACTTATCACATTGAAATATATTCATTCATTGTTTATTCTGAGTGGGAATCAAATCCACCATCCCCAGCGCAATACACTGCACCAACAGGCCAGTTGGCAATCAAGCAATATTATTGTTAGTACCAAAAATTGTTCCTCATAATTTACTCTAAAGTTTAATGAATACATATTTTTAATCTCATAAAAATTATAATTATGATAGTTAGGCATAATGTGTAAGTATTTAATAAATATAATTGTATTTATAAACATAAAAGTGTAAATATAATATATAACATTTAGAAATGTAGTTGTGTTACTAGCATAAGAATTATATCTTTATGTAGCAAAAAAATATCAATGAAGGATTATTACGAAAAATGTTACATAGTGTAGCACTTTACTGTTTTCAAAATATGGACTTAACAAATATTCTTCGGGAATGAGACATGCGTCTAACAGTGAAATGATAAAAGGGCTGACAATGAATACACAAATTTTTATCAAGTATTTAGTTTAGTTATTAGCATATTATTCAGTTCAGTATTATTAATCATTAACCAGTTCCCAATTTGTTGCAGAATATAAGATTTTATATTGGTATGAATCTACATGTAATGATTAAGTTATACACAGTTTCATTGTTCACATATGTTTAATGCATAAAATGAATAAGTGTTCTCACAAATAACGTATATTCTGAGGTTGCATATATATTTTACAAACATATATTATATTTTTTTTACAAAAACATAATTATATTACATCTCACAGAATAAGATATTTTCTATTAATGTAGAATAAGTATTGCAAGTGGCGGTTTTTCAGAATATCACTTTATTTAAATTAAGAAATATATATATCGGTAAAACGTATAATATAAATAACTTACCCATAACTTGGACACGACAAATAGCACAGGTATCACACTCTACGTCCCAGCTCCACATTGCTACGGCGTTCCATTTCTTCAATGTAAACATCTTATCGGACTTCTGGCCATCTCCATCACCGCGCTCCAGAGATTCGAAATCTTCTCCAGACATTATAGAACCAACGTTATTTATTTTATTTACTTGAGCAAATTAATTTGACAATGACAGTTTGCAGCTGTCAGTTCTGTTTACTTATGAGTTTAGAGCAGTAGCTATGATACCAAATACAAATTTCATTTGTTATGATTTGTTCTTATTTTATCTATGTTTATTATAAGCCTTTCTTCTATTAATTAATAATTTTTAATGTTCATAGGTATCCATGATCAAAATTCTAAGAAAGCTAACCCATAATAATATTTGTACCTAGCTCTGTAAACATAAATGTAAAGTCATCACTTTAATATAATGTCATTTGCGACAAAGTTTTGTACTATACTGACGATGCAACCATGGATCATACGAATTTAACACAAATGTATCGTTATAAATTTTCCAGGTACACTAACTAACTAACTGTTTTCTTTACTCGACATTTTCTTTGATGAAATTAGTAAGACAATTCCTACAAATTTAAACTACAGCGTATTCTATCTGAATGTCAGTAAATTCTGATTCTGTAAGTGATTTCTGTTCATACACAAATGGTCACAAAAGTTTTCTATATCAACTAGAAATTAATCGTATGCCTGAGCACTGAATTACACTGTATATTGATTAAAAGTAAACACATTCTAATTAATTTTTGTACTCAGTATTTTAGATATTTCGGTTAATTTTAAAAAGTGGTGACATATGTAATTTTATAAGAATATTTTCGGTGAAAATATGAAGAACGAAAATAAAGAGAGAACATTATAGAGGGTGACGAAGATAAAAAATTATTGTAGGGTTAGGAAATAGATTAAAACAAAAGTCAGGTTTTCAAACTACACAGATTTATTTACGTACCTACATAAACTACATTATAAAAATATTTAGGTAATTATATCTTATGATTAAACTGGAAGCATATAAATTTCTTAAATTAGCGTAAGAAAGTAACAGGACAAACAAGCTAGTGTTTGTCCTGTTACCTCGTAATTTAACCTTTTACCTCGTAATAAAAAATTTATATTTTGTTAACCTCGGAATTTGTGATCGTTTTTACCCTGAAGATACAAAAATAAGCGCTGCGTCTATTGCTCATAAAAGAAAGTTCAAAAGAAATTTACAAATATACATATATGGAGCAAACAGTTACACCTAATCGGACGTACAAATCACTTACAACTTTTATCTTAACATCTAAATATTTTAAAAGAACAACATAAATACAATTGTTTAAATATACAGTGAAAAATCGATGGGTAGCATTTGTTCATGTGATTTTAAAACTAACTATGAAGATGGAATTTCAACAAATAAACTTTGATTTACTAAAATTAGGTAGCAATGTTAACCTTATATATAAAATCTTTTTTCTGCAACATAATCTCATGGCAGCTTATGGTTACGTGTATAATAATTATTAAATCCTAGTGACGTAAAACATTAAACATGAATGCAAGTAATAGTAAGACAATGCTGCCACCAACTCTGCCGGCGTTACTAAAGCACCCAAATTCGTGTATCTGAACTTGATATCTTATATCATATGGGAATCTGCAGTTTCGTTCTGTAAAAAAAAAAACAATATAACTGAGATGGATGTACAGAATATCCGATAGAATCACACAAATATTATTTATTATTATCCCTTAAAGCTATGCTAATACAAAGTATAAATTATGTATGTCTTTACTGTGCTATTAGGTACTAAGCGTACATTATCTGTGTTAGTATTAGGTACCTACATACATATTATCTGAACTGTCAATTACGAAAATTGATTTCCCGCTTTTTCCAAGAGCCCCATTTCATTGGATTTCATATTTCTAATGTATACAAGTACAGAATCTAAATAATTAAACTGGAATACTTGTTTGCTACTAATATGGTACCTGTAAATTGCTGATCGGAGTCGGAAATTGCAGATCTTACCAGTACATGTGGCAGTTAAGCTTGGAGTACCAATCACGGAAGATTGAACAGATATGTGGAAGAATGGGCAGGAGTTGATCGTCCAAAACCCATCGCAAGCGTTCTGCAGACTGATTTCTACATTTCCACTGCCAGTTATCGTTTCACAAGTTACAGCATTATCATCTACCCCAATGATGGTAGTGTTTTGTCTGAAAGTTAAAAAATACACAAAAAATTTGCTAATCTAAAAACACTAACGACGGGATATCATCCTAAACTAATTATACCTAATAGTAAATAAAATATACTAATTGCCAGAATAAAACGATTTGATTCTAATGCCTACGGGCGGCCAGATAGAGATATACTAAATGCGAAATTCAGCAGAACTAGAAACTTTTTAAGATATTGCAATTTATTTTATCAAGATATTGCAATTCCTTCTTAGAAGTAAGAAAAACAAATTAAATTTACAAGAATTTGCATATAAAATAATTCTTTTTACGTCTTCTACTCCCTCTTCCTTCTCAGAATTATCGTAGTTATATGTAAGTACCTATATAAAATTCTCATTTATTGTCATACATAATGCGGCACTCTAATATCGCGGTAGTATGCAATGCACTGTAGAGTTGAATAGCGTTATCTGTATTAAATTCAATAAGGCTGTGGAAACGTTATCATTAACTTTATCAGTACAATTTTTCAACCTACCTCGGCTGTGTAATAGAGCGTGAATGGCACACAACAAGGTTTCCAACACCACTGCCAACTCGGGAAATGCGTATTCTCCTATCATCACGGTTTTCGTAGAAGTAATTAGGACTGATTGAATAGAAATTAACATAGCCAGGTTCCACGTGGTCATCGAATTGTCTAGTTCCTGACGTTGCGGCTGAATCGTAGGTGGAGCCGCAGTTGGAGTTGACAATTCTTCTTCCAGCTGTTGCGGATATTTTATTACGTGATGAGAACTATTTTATTGTGTTGTTACACTAATAATTTCCATATTTGCTAACAGGATATAATGATACAGCGATCAATAGTAAAATACCTAAAGTAATCAATGTTAAAATTAGTATAAAGACAGCCCATTAAACTGTTTTGCGATACCAATATGAGTGATTTGCTCAACGAACTGAGTTTTAATCCAGCTGAAACATGTTTTACCTAAAAGTTACTGGTTGAAACATTGCAACAATTTGTACCAATTGTGCGACTTTGACCAATATACAATTTCACTACTAATTCCTTTAAGGGTCTGTTTACGCGAGTTGTTAGCGGTAGAAAGTAGTTATATATCTACCTGTTAGAATACGGTCTAGAACGAGCGCCATGGTCATTTCGACATTTGTGCCTTCGGAGTTCAAGGATATGACTCGAATGTCATGCACGTCTCGTACCAAGTTCCACAAATTATCGTGTTGATTGGTGGCGGTAGCGAAAAGAATCCTCAGATCTATAAGAAAAATGGAAACAATACAATATACATGTCAGTAAATATTAATAAGTTTATTAAAGATCGTTGTACATAGGGAGCTGAAAAAATAATAATGCTAACAACTTAACTTATCTATTTGCAACACGCATGCTATATTGAAATTCAAATTTAAATTCACATGTCATTTATTCAAAATTGGTTCAATAGAACACTTTTTGTACGTCAAAATGAAACTAACACCGCTTCGGAAGATACCTCGCTATGGAGAAGAAGCGGCGAAAGAAACTCCATAGGTGTGTCTAAGCA
>DWEE01000941.1:0-14746 GCA_018245755.1 Parelbella macleannani | reverse complement strand
ATACAACGATTTAAAAGCGATATCGCGAAAATATTTTACGTAATGCAAAAGTACAGCTAGTAAACATATTAATCAAAATAAATTATGGTACATTTATAGCAACTGTTAAAATCAAAAGCGACATAACCGTAAAAAGAATGGACAAATTTTAATTACAATATAAAAACTTTAATTTACGATGAGATTAATTTAAAATTATACTTTTGACACAATCTGTTCTGAATTCTTTTTTGCAGAGATTTAATTACGTCCATTACTGTCAGAGTAAAATACTTTTTCAGGTGCTTTAAAAGGCGTAAAAAGGATTGTCGCCGACAAAGGAGATATAAAGTTAAATCATCAATACTTTTTAAGATGTAAAAGTAATGTATCCGCCTTCTTATTCAAGACTTAATGACTTTCTCGTTCTACGTACACTAAGAAATTATTATTTATTAATTGTTTTTATAAATTTGTTAGCTATTGGGATTGTAAGTACCTACTGTAATTTTGACCCTCAGTACTAGAAGTTAAATTTTCTTGAACTTTTATATAACATTTCCCAAGAATGGTCAG
This sequence comes from Parelbella macleannani, assembly GCA_018245755.1. Lineage (NCBI taxonomy): Eukaryota > Metazoa > Arthropoda > Insecta > Lepidoptera > Hesperiidae > Parelbella > Parelbella macleannani. The sequence goes on along the minus strand of DWEE01000941.1, from coordinate 14,191 downwards.
ACTTTGTCCTTGTTTTTTTCCTTATGATTTATCACGCCTTTGACTTTTAGCACACACACAAACACACGCGTGCACACACGCGAACATACGCGCGCACACGCACACTCGTACACATAGAGAGACACACACAAATAACCATACATCATTAAATGTAACACTCCAATTTCTTTAGAAATGTTGTCCATACTCGAATATAAAAGTATTACTCACATGTCACATACAACGTTTATTAAAATATTGTGTCAATACAACATTTCCTTCAAATTAAACTCTACGTGTGAACAGTAAGTCAATCGTTATAAAAACCCAGCTAGCTTTGAAATGAGCAAGGCCGATGTTATTTAGCAAACATCTAATTGGTCTAGATATAACAAACTGGTTTAATTTCTTTTGCAGCGGTCAATACTATTAGCAGCCAGGAGAGGACTTACTGGTGCAACTGTAATAATTTTAAATATTAGCGACATCTGTACACGTAAGATTAGTATATTAAATTATGCACTCCACGCGGATTAAACTAATAAAGTTTAAATTTCAAAATGCTTTTAATCATCAACAAGATTTGTCGAACTACTTCATCGAAGATCGACTGCTCACCACTACTTAAAATTTTTCCTAGAAAATCTAAGAAAAATCTAAAAATACGCAACCCGAGAAACAAATACAAAACCTTTCGATCAGCAATTGCGATTGCAACCACTCTCCAACGAGGCAGTCGTTAAAGCAAAACGATATGATATTTATCAAAAATATGCATATTATCTCTAACATTATATAAATCTTATCATGGAAATATACTGTTAAGTCAGATTGGAAATGTCATTGCACAATACAGGTGTAGTTACAAGTACTCTCGTGCTGTAAAAGCGACCATCTAAAACATTAAGAGTGGTGGTAACACACGATCAAATATTACTTTGAAATTATAATATACCAACTATTACTAATTCCACTTATACTAACATAATTGCTCGGTCGCTACTACAATTTATGAAGTTAAAAATTACATAATAGACAATTTTGCATATGGTTTTCATCCTTCAAAGATGTCTATCAAGTTGTTCTAGTTATGATGTAGACAGTTTGATACCAGACATCAAAACTTCGAAGACACTATTGATGGTAAAATATCCCATAAACAATTACGCAGGGACGTAGCCGTAAGCCGACACAGACATTTTATCAGATCATGTTTTATATAAGTGGGGACGCTCGGACAACTGAGTGAAGGGACAATAAGGGATAAATAAATTAATCAAATGTAGTTAAAAACTTGCTTGTTTTAGTGTACCGAGAATCCAACAATTGCAGCGCACGACCAGACACTAATGAGTACCTACCAAAACTGGACATATACTCGTATAAAGATCTTGTGTATTGACTCGGTTCAGTAAACACATTGTTGACTGATTGTGAAAAGAAAGTAAGTTAAAATTATTTATATAATAATCATAACTAGTGACGTTACATAATATAATTCGTTGTTACATTATATTGTATCCAAAATTACTATAATTCGTTGTTACATTATATTGTATCCAAAATTACAAAACAATGACATGAGATGGAGAACTAAGCCTGCTCGAATCGCTGAGGATAGTGCCATGTCTGGTAGAATAGTCATCAATTAAACAAATTGATGTTATAAAGAGTAATTATACATTATCAGTATAATACGCATGGAACTGGAGAAGGAAAAGGAAGGGAATCGAGCATACCAAATTGAAGAAGACAACAGCAAGTCTTAATAGATCTTCCTAACCATAATTTGGTCATAATTAACAGGCATCCTCAATTACCGGTAATATCCTTATTTGTTCCAAAAATGCAATTCCAATGTAATTTCCAGTTTCCAATTATGAAGCAAGGAAAAGATAATGAAAAGAAAATTTTAACTTTTTTAGATGAGGAAAACATTTCAATCAAGAATTTCTTGTATTTTGTTGAAATTCATTTTAAACACTTAATTTTACGAAGTTTTATTACAACATGTTTATGTATAAGATATAAAGTCTAAAGTCGGTTAAATGCTGCGTCCTCGTGTTACAAATACATAGGTATCATAATGGCAGGTACTTGTTGAACAATAAAACTCACTTCTCGGACACTCTTGAATCTCTTGACACACATTTGTTCGATTGAATCTTTATGACCACGTTATAAATTGACATTCTGAAGCTGTTCAAACATATTTTGTTGCCGTTGACGTATATTTTTTATCTTTATCGGCGTTTAGAAACTGCTCTATAGACTGTTTCTGTTTGATTAAAAACTCCATAATAATAATTGGTAACTCTTTTATTGCTACAGATTCTACAAGTACTTTCAATTAAATTTTCATTACAAGATATATTTTCTTTACTTAACCGAATTTGTATTTTCGTATTATATCGTTCTTAGTTAACAATCTAAAGAAGTCGACCCTATTTCCTATCGCTTAGGATAATATTAGTATGCAAGCTTTCATTTGTGACAGATAGCGGTCATAAATGTCTCCTAGAGAAAATTTGTTGTTGACATTTATTTATTCTACTCCTACTCAGCTCTGTCTCACAATAACGCTATACAGCACGCTATACTCAGAATAAAGTACAAACGAGAGAAGAGTAACAAGCTAATGGAATTACTTTGCGAAAAAGCTTAAACTTGCAAAACACATACTGGTGCGGCCAATTTGGAGAACGAGATTTCTCTCATTGCCATCTTTGGATTTCGACAATTGCTTGCCGCGCGTTGAATTTCCACCGTGTCAAGTGTTTAAAGTTTATATATTTTTTTCTTTCAAAGTCTGAATTAGAATTACGTGGTTCAAATCTTTATAACCAACAATGATAGTTCTAGTCTTTTGTCGGAAATCGGTTGCATGTTCGTTTTGAAAATTTTCTATTTCTCTAACTTTCATTGCTTTGGGCATTTCTCTTATAAAGCTGTCTGCTTTTTTTGCCATGTTTTAGATTTACATATGATCTTACGTCAATCTTTTCTGCCATTATAAGGGACGGGATAACAAATTATACAGTCTCAATAATTTATGTCTCTTCAACACAATTTATTAACTGCATTATAGACTAGATAAATGTGGTTTCTAGTGATAAAATCCTCTTTAAACCCATTCGATTGGGACAACTGTCAATGAAACTCAGACTTTTAATGGCCATTGAAGCGATAATCATGCAAATTTAAAACGATTTATGTCTTTTCAACGTAATTTTATAATATGTATTGGTCGGTGAATGTTATCTACAAAGATTTAATTGGAATTAATATTTATATTTACACGTGAAGTTTGAAGTTGGTATGATTTAAATAATACCCTTGACTTCCATTCAAAAAACTAATCGCTATGAATAGTGAAGGAAATATACAAGTATATTAATAGTGATTAGACAAATCGTTAATATTTAGTAAAGCCTTTATCGTTATATTTTGTTTGCTTTTGGACATTTCGTCACACATTATATTTCTAGAAACAGTTATCGAAATGTTTAAGTAATTATAAAATGGGATTTAATATTCGATAGGTATCCACGCCAACGGGAGTAAGTTATTATTGTCTATGTTTCAAGATTTTTTTACCATTAACTTTCTCTACACAAATATCTAGATCTTCAACAGCCAATACTCATTAAATGTTCCAAGACAAGATATATAGAAATTGCCTGTCGTAAATATATATACTTCTAAAAGAGAAGCAATAAATTATTATGGCCGAGTAAGTCTAAGTGTGTCGATTTGCCAATGATATCTCATGTAGTAATTTACTGTAATACTGCTTATCGTCGAAAATATTTGATCCATACGCAATGTCCTCATTAAAATTATTTGCGGGATTTCAATATCAATAAATTCAATTTTTGTCATGAATAGGGATGTTAACAACAGGTATACTTAAATTTATCTTACTAGAGATGTTACAAGTTTTTTACCTATCATTCTAACGGTTAGATGAAGAAAATAAAATAACAAATATGTGAAACGAGTAAAACTTCAAGGTTCGTTATAGTGGAAACGCCATAAAAAAGCTGTAAAGCGTTCTAATTTCAATGATAACATGCAACTTACGTCCCTATACGTGAGTGAGATAAGGCCAATCAGGAAGGTTATCTGTCCACCTTGAACCAGCACATTTGACAGTATTTCAGAAACTGCTAATAAATGCTAATGACATGTCAGGGCAACTTATATAGATCGGCCGCTAAGTGATGGTGATGATCTAAGTACGCATAAGAAATTACAAAATTCTACACATAGCATATACTCGTATGACGCAGAACAAAATGATATGGAATTATAGGAAAAAAATTGCAACAAGTTGGTATCTATAACAATACTTAGGATGACGGGGCGCTGTTTTTGTGAATATTTATCAAATTAAAAAATCTATATCACGTACTAAAACATATTCTATATTAGAATAAAGTAACTTGCTTTTGAAATATATCAATTTCTCTTGGTCAGCACGATCAACTATTTTCTTAACTCTTGTTAATATTACAGAGAATCCTTATCCAATAGTGGTACTGTAGTGGTTTTGTTACTATACAAACACAAAATTCGTACTTTTAATTGATTAATATATTGTTTGATGTCTTATTTCAGCATACTATTACCAGAGGTGGAGGAATTGAAGGATAAGTAAAACGTATTTAATGGTGCGCAAGGTGAAGAAACATAAACAGTGACTTTAATAATAGACTACTCTACTCTAAGGTTGTTAATAAATTCGTTTCCCGGCTATTTTCTGAATTTCCTATCCGCATACTATAACTGTCTATAAATAGATTTGTTCACGGCGTTCTAGCCGGGTTATATTAGTTATTTATCAGTTATCTTGATTCATGGTTAGAAACACAAAATTAACGTCATTTATAAATTCTAAATCTAATCTAAATATGCTTTTAAAAAAAGTTTAATTACTCCTTTTTTAATGACTAGCCAATGTACCTACTTATATGGAAACACTTTCATTTATGTTATAAAAATTAGTGTTGAGTTTAAGTCTGCGGTCTTAACGCTTTTCATTCTGAAAGGAGGCCCGGCTCCAATTGCGAAACAATAAAGCATTTGTTTGTGATAATGATGATAGTTTTACCTTTTGCTATTTAATTCGGCTAGTTCGTTTATGTAAATTGTTTGGTATGTAAAATTACCGAAACACCCTCCCGCATGATGCGTCTGCGCATACTAATAGACGAATTTGAATTCACCATGTCATTCACACTATTAAGACTCTTTTGAGGCATCGTAACACATTTAGTGCAGTCGTGGTGTGAATATAAACGTTTTCAAACTATCATGGCTGCATTCGTTAAAATGTCACAGATAAAGATCAGCTCGAGAATGTTTATGGAAAATTTTATTGCTTTGCACTTCAGTGTAATTGTGTCTTGGATTTTTGTTATTAGACGCACAAAATCATTGCACAATACGAGAAACCGAAGTTTCCTTTCCAATATTTTCATCACAGATTTTTACTAATTTAATAATTATTCTAAACCTTTCCATTTGTAACATTGTCAATTACTTATAGCTATTGTTTTGAGATCATAGATCGTAGGAGTTGCTTCAGTACACGACATTGTACGTGTGTGAGTATTTCTTAACAGACATCCTGTCAAGTGTTTTCTTTGAGGTGTTTCCATATTTTATATTGAAACAAATAAAAGTTTCTAATCAATTAATTTAAAGTACTACCACAGAGGGCTGGTTATTTATACAACGTTTATATGTACGTTAATTATCTGTACAGTCGTATTCCTCGTAGGGAATTAACGTAAGAATTGCAAGATTTGATCATAGAAGTAAATTAAATAATAGTAATTTGAGTATGTCTACATGTAAAAATGTAATGTACTTCTTAATATACTATCTTAAAAAACTCTCAAAATTGTCAAAAATTCATAAAATTACTACTTATACATTTATTATTGAAACGTTTAGTAGGCAAGTAATAAGCTCCCAAACTCTAAATAATCCTATACGAGTATCTTTTTATAAGAATAGTATGTGAGCAGACTAAATTTGTAGCGGGTATTATTTACCAAGTAATAAGAATTTCATGGTTTGTTACTATAATTGCATGAACAGTTACTATTCTCGTATTTACTCAGTAAGTTTATGTACGTTGACCCCCTCAAGCTATAACCACAAACTTATCGAGCAGTAAGATAAATAAAGTCAAAAGTTCATTCGGCTTAAGTCATTAAAGTAAAGATCCTTATCGGTGTGTCGTGAACAAAACCGTAAAATACATTAATGTCGAAAATTTCACGGCTCCTTGTTAAATAAGTTTAACGATTTCATTTATTCACACTTCCGGAAAATAAGTAGGTACGGAAAATAAATTAAGGGGGGCGTCCATTAATTAAGTGAGGCGGTCAAGGGGGGGAGGAAGGGGTCAAGTCGAATCTCACCTAATTTTACTTTGGGGAGAGGGAGGGTCTCGGCAAATATCACGTAATTTTTTTTTCGCAAGAACCAGAGTAAAATTACAGTAAAATAATTTATTAATTAAAAGATTTACTAAAATATAGCCAAAACTGAACAGAACTAAATTAGAATGATTATGCTTTTATTAATCTTAGTACCTAGTAACCATTTAAGTACATATTTTAATGGTTACTTTTCTCTGTAATTCCAGTGAACTTACTCAGTAATCTTAAATAGTAGTCTTGATTAGTCGTAAATAAAAATATCAAGCAAATTGGTTTTTTTTCTTTTTAAAATAAATCTAATACATTACAAGCAATACATGCATTTTGAAAAATCTCATATATGATTGGAGGGGAAGCGGGGTTGAGAAAAATCATAAGAACTCTCACCTTTGGGTGCGGGGTTGTCAAAAAAACTCTAATATCACCTCAAGTAACTAATAGACTCTCCCTAAAATGTATAATATTATTTTAGCGAAATTATTTTACTCTTAACTTGTTCTGCTCCTATTATTATGGATTTGTATATCAAACTCAACATGAATATAAAACGTAATCAGTGGAAAACATATTCAGTATACATATTTTAATCTTTAAATAAACTTAGCACATGATTAACAAATTTATGTTATCCTTCAATTGTTTCTTATGCCGAATATACAGCAGTTTCAAGGCAAGTTCGAAAATTAAACCATTAAATCTTAAGCGAAAATATCATGCAAATTAAAGTTGGTTAACAACAAGAATTTATATTATTGCATAATCATGAACCGTTTATTTATTCGTTATATAAAAGACAATTCGTGAAAAGGCTCCTCCGATACGTAGAAGGTCCTTATCTTGTCATTGTAAAGTTACGTACAATCACGGCGTGATTATGATAATTTAAAGACAGTTGTCCAATAAAGAATCATGTTGTTCTTTGAGTTTCTTTAAGTGTACTCTTCCAAGAGTTTGTGGACAACAAGCGAAAAATATGTATGAAAAAAAAACGAGGACAGAATTAATTTAACATTATACGATTTACCATGCAGTCAATGACTGGCTTATGTTTGTATAAAAAAATAACATCGACTATTTACAATAACGTTCACGACACTAATACGAGTGTGAATTGCATGAACGGATTTCAATTTGGGAGTCACGAGTTATGAATTAACAGATGGCAGCATTTGATGTTTTGTAAATTGTTGCTAAAGATTCCATGATATATGTATGTATGTATATTATCAACACAAAAGTTTAAGAATTGTTAGCTCTGATGGACACACTGATATTGTTGATTTCAGCTGGATCTAAGGTCTCATAGACTGGGATGAGGGATCACAGGGAATTTTAATTAAACATTTATAAAATGCTTCCTGCATACATACATTGTTGTATGAATATTTTTTATATGTACATATATTGGTTGTCATATACGATTTTATACTTGATTCTAATTAACGTTAGACATTTAAAGACAACATTTTCTATTTGACATTGGATATTGTCAGTGGCATGTACAGTCATGTACCACGTGTTGGTGTGAGTTAGATTGCATTTGGAAATAATTTTACCTACATTTCCGAGATATGTCCAACTGTTATAACCGACCTGTTATTGTTAACTTAAAAATTATGCCAATTTCTACTAACGTAACACCATGCCTGTAATCCCCGAGGGGGATACAGAGGGTGTAGTACACCCCCACGTTTCGCCAGTTACGTCTAAGTCCTATAGAATAGACGGTGAGTCTATTGCCTATTGCAAATTCTACAACATTTAGAATAAGCATATTTTTAGCTTCGTTTAACTTGTACTTGAAACCATGCGAAGATACGAGTAGTTTAAAACGTACACATTTGATAAGCTAAATGAACAACACTTCAACTAACCAATACCTATAAATAGTTTTCGAAATAGCGAAGACTTGTTTACGAATGGTACTATCAATATGAAACTATTGAGTGTGAGTAGATAGTATGATAGTACTTACGCTTCGCTCTTGTCGTAGATTGGGAATGTCTGGTGCGTCAAGTCTTGAAGAGACGAGCTGGTTTGTGGCTCAGCAGAGATACCCTGAGCCCTCTGCTTCCTGGGCCCTCTCGAACCTCTTGCATATTGCTGATACGGGAACACGCTCTGCAATTTATCCAATTGCGAGCGCAATTCCAACATCTCCTGGTCGCGTTGCTTCAACAACGCCTCTAACTCCCTTATTCTTTCTAATAAGGGCTGCATATCGTTGGTCACTGCTGCGTTAGCAACACAATTCTCTGAATCGGAATTCATCGCGGTAGGAGTCCCCATTATTCCGTTTATTTCTTCTCTATATGTTTCGTCTAAGGCACGTCTATCGCCGTTGACTGTGGGCGCCACGGTAAGCGCTCCTCCACCTGTATTCACTACGGCCCTCGGCTCATCGTCACCAGCTGTACGCTGTGACGATCCAAAGCAGAGGGTGTCGAAACAGACGCGCATTCACTCGGCTAGCGAGCACTGAACGCAATCACTAAGGATCGTGCACTTGGTTTTGTATGGTTCACGCAATATAGTCCACTATCACTGAGTTTTGTTGTTGGGGTGCAGGAGATATATCGGTCGGATGCGAGCGAGTCGTGCGACGCGAATGCGAACGGGCAACGTAGTGCTGGCGGCTGATACGCTGTGCTCTTCGCTACCGAGCCGTCAGCCCCGCGTGCCGCGGCGACGCCCTGCGGAATATAATTTCTTTTGTTAATGCCAGCGGCAACATCTAAACTGGAACGGGTAGATAAACAACGGTATAACAATTACCAAAAGTATCTTAATAATTACATCATAATAAGACTGCGTATTAATGTTTAGCGTTCTAAAATAAACTACATATGGTGTCAATAGCTTTATTGCTAAAGACTCTCTTTAAACGAGTTGTACGAAAATATTACTCAATATCGATCGTTCATTCGGTTGTTTAATAACGTTTATATCGGTGACACGTAATCAATTAACTTTTTATAATCAATTAATATTCCAATAAAGGCTAAATCAGGCTGTCACTTGAGCTGTGCCGATACCTCGTTTCACTGCATCCATTGAACTGAATATACATAAAATTTCACCGATTACGATATGCTTTTTGTATAACAATAGATAAAACTATTTGTATCAAAGTATCTACAAGTTGTTGATTTAACACGACGCTGGTTTACGCCATTTGACGTGATAATATTTTTCTCCGTTTCATTGTCGGCACGATTGTTTTACTCATATCAAGATGTGATAATAATAATAATACATTCCACCAAGTTATTTATATTTATTTAATAATTAATCATCCACTATTAACCGAGCAACAGATCTAATATGTAAATCAGTAACCTGTTATCGTAAAGGTCGATAGACCTATTTGGCATCAAGATAATATACATAGATACATTTTGACAAACTGTTTCTATTTATAATATTTATTTAGTGGTGAGATGAATGGTCACCTGATCAGATCTATAGACGGTGAGGTGTATATCAGATTAGATTTGAGATTTGAAAGCCGTAGTTTGACACAACACGGAACGTGCCCGATAAAGATCTTTATAATTTTTTTTATGTAGGTGTAGTATATGTATATTTGAGAAAATAAAAATTGTATGCTTCAACTTTTATGAATGAATTTTTTTACAACATTGTATAAAGTTTGTAGAAGGCCCAATTGTAAATAGCATTGCTATGAAATACAGACAGGAATTAGAACAGAGGAATCGTCAATATGGCATTAGTTTTATGAAAAAAAAATATGTTTAGTTTCTGCGGAGTTTCTAGAATTTTCCTACATGAAACAATGTTTAGTGAATAAAAGTCTTGCCTTGCGTTAGGGACTTATCTCATTTCACATTTTCCACTGAAGTAACTAGTCACCAAAAATATTCTTATACATAAAATACACTATTGTTAGAAGGTTTCTTTCACTATCCAAATCAGAATCTACATCGCTTTAATGTATTAAAGATGTCATACATTTCTTTCTCGCCCACACGACCAAAAAGCCTATTAAATAAAATAATATTTACACCACTAAACCATTACAGAAATTTTTACTGCAAACCACACGTATTATTACATTTTGTAATAAATGAACTTTCTTGTTAACATAATATTTAAACGACAACTCTATAACCACTCACTGTTACTTCTGAGCAGGTGTAAAATTAGAAATCACACGCTTCTACTGTATCATACACACATACAGACATGCATACGAAACTGCTATAGATATATGAAAATGATAACTTGTATTAACGAATTACTCAACCGGTTCCCTTGCATTTCCTCTGTGTACATATTATAACAAAGTTGTTACATACTAAGGTCAATATAATTACTTAAATATAATTAGCTAGACTCTTTGACACGATAAACTCGTAGCTAAACAACATATTATAACATCAGGTGACAGAACCTTGCTAGATATGATATAGCAACAGAAAGATCTACTCGTACGTATTCTTCGAACGTAAGTGCGCGTGTGCAGTCAATAAAATAACAAACAAACGATATAAATATTCCACACAATCGTGTGAGGGATATAACGAATGGTTCGCGAAGTGAAATAATCTACGACTAATGATAAGTAATCGACAACACTCCGTTGATTTTATTGCACGATTAATTTGCATGATTGAAGAGATGTCATTACAACTAAGCGCTTGTCCGTCGTGTGTGACTTTACCGGGAGCCGTGATCTATAATAGCTGCGTATGTTAAATAAATTATATATATTTACATGTAATAAATCCCCTAGCAGCCCGTATGATATAACTAGTGAACCGTAGTGAACCCTTTCGGGAAAACACGGGGGTGTGGTTACATTGTTACACATGTTTAAGACGTAACGTTATGTTATGTTACACATGTTTAAGATACGTTTTCATTTTACCAGGCATTTGTTTCGTCACGAAAGTGACAAATGAAATTGAAGGATAGAGATTTTTTGTATATTTATTCTATTAAATCCGACGTTAGATGTATATTTTTTTTACTTCTTTTTTTATTTCTCTCCCCCGCTCTATCTTAAGGAGACTCGTATCTAAAGGTGCAATTGTAAATGGGCAGATTATTGCTAATTTCGTTCATGTCGTAGCAACAGTCTTGTTGTAAAGTTAAAAAATTCAATATTAAGTAATAGCCCTTGCTCAGTTTCAATTTGAACACCCGCATAATTTATTGTTGACCATATATGAACATTTCCACAGAAATTATGCTAGTAATGTAGGTGACTTTGTTTATTAAAAGCTTGCGACACACGCATTAGGTTCATTTAACTGGATAACGTTATAAAAGTATACCTAACAATTATCAGGATTAAAATTATATCCGAAAAATCAGTATCTATTCAAAGTTCACTTACAATTACTAAAAAATCGTTTTTTAATAACAAAAAATATCTTCAGAAGCGACGACAATGTATGAAGATTATAAAGTAGAAGAAGCACATCACATTCATAAGGATTCAGATATTCGGCTCTTTGTGCTCTCAGCCTAACCCGAAAAGGATCTCGCGTGACGATATAATAAAGGTAACATATAATATTGTTCTTATAGTAAAATTGTTACCGCATTGAACCTTAAAATAGCAATATATTTAAACGGCAAATAGTAGGTGGATGGACTAGTATCGTTGTGACTATTTTTAGTAGATTGGTAAGTAAAAAATAGCCTAACGCGTAATTCCTTATTCATCTTGTTGTCAAACGCGTAGGACGCAGACACACCAAGAGCATTAAAGTACTTCAACGTGTTAGTAATTTGAGCACAATAAAACATAGAGTCAAATCAACGATAATTATAAAAACTTTTATGACAACAATTTTTTTTTAGATGATTTGTTTTTATAAATATTATTTTTGGTATATTATAAATTTTATTATTATCATTATTATTTTAAAAATGTCTCATATTTACATATAATATAAATAATTACGGATAATAGATAGATTATCTAATAAACACTGGGTATTCTATAGCAAAATATAAACATTGTTTGTTGTGTTACTGCTTTCTTGATTTAACATAGGTATAATGTTATCAAGATCGATTCGCAGGATGCTATCGGATTTTACTTTTAAATAAAAAGCATAATGTGTGTAGGTATATGGTTTAAAGTTTTAAATTTATTCATTTAAATAGAAATCGTCTAAGTTCATTGTTCGCTATGAATTTGTCTAGGTATTTGTCTACAGTCAAACAAGTCGGCGCGCAGCTAAAACACTTTCATGTGTCAAAACAGAAAGCTGGCAAGATATCGAGAGGCAGCCGGCCAATACAAACAAGAAATATTATAACGGCGTCAAAAGTAAAATATAAATAAGTGAAGGCTACCGGAATTAACCGTAATCCAAAAATGGACAGCCGGCTGTGTAAGTTATAATTGTAGAGATATTGTCGATACATGTCGTGCTAATGTCATTTTAAAAACCATTAATAAATTTAAACATTAGCTTCACTGTAATCTCACAATACATTTGTCGATTATAGGGAAAAAGTATTTCATAAATATATATAAAATTTCTTATCTCATTAAGATGATAATTAACTCATTAAGAGGTTAAAGGTGACAAAATCATTCGTCTGAACTGCGCAGTTAGACCATCACTATCACTAATGTTATGTTAAACAGACAACAATATCAGACATTCCACTATATATTTAAAATTAGCAACGTTTTTGACTGTCGTCAAATTAAATCATTGCTGTTGCGGAATGGATGCAAACGTCTCTTCAGTACAACAAATATTACAATATTAGATTTGCTTTTTTACTTCTTTAAAATAAAGAAACGGTTATAATCATTGTGCCTATTAGACTTTTATGTGTGTGGACAAGAATTACTGCCAAAAAGGAAATATGGCCGTTCGCAAGGCGAGGGTGAGTGTCGTGAAGATTAATTCCATCAAGATTAGTACTGATCAAAAAGAATAATGCCTTTCATTATTGTAATTGACAGTGAAAATATCAACAAACACGGAGTTCATGGGTTTCTGTTTAGTAATCCAAGGTAGTATTACACAACTAATTTTATGTACCAATAACTGATAATTTAAATTCTACTTTGAATTGAAATAAAGTTTTTTAAAAACCGCGAAAAATCATTTAACAATAAGATGTACGCCAGATTTCTTACCAGTAATATGTATAGTATGTGAGAAATAACAATCAATTTAGTCATACCTTCAAGATATTTTGACAATAAATAAATTTTAACAACAACGTAACACTGTAGACTTGTATGTGCACAAAAATGGCCGATTTTTAGCAATGGTATCTACTGTTTGAAACGCGTTGACATCATTCATATGTTAGTCATAACCTTACCCTACTTTTGACGCGGTAGGTGTTCCAGTTCCGGATTCGGTTCCGGTGGGTGTACACGATATGACTGTACATAGTTCGAGTAGGGTTGGATTATATGGCGCTATTTGCGGTCCAAATGAAATCGGAAATTATATACTTGACGATCTTTTTGGCACGAGAGATACTATGCCAGTTTGTCTTTGTCAATGGGAAACTACATCGGATTTCGATAGGTATTTAAATTACAGATATGTATGTACAGTCGTACATATGCCGTTTCTGGATCGGATCCATGTGTATACTAGAAGCGACCATAGCGAATGTCTTCCGAGAATTAAGAGAACAAAATGCAGATATTTCATAGAAATTAAATAGTTTCTTTATTATAAAAATCAAAGAAAAGAATTTAATAAAGAACTGAACTGATCACATTTACTTATGAAACTTTTGCT
>DWEE01000940.1:0-14746 GCA_018245755.1 Parelbella macleannani | reverse complement strand
AACAATCGTGACACGAGATTTTTATATATTTAAATATATAAGGAAATAAATATGGATAAGTTTTAAGTATCTGAAAGTTAAATAGTATAAACTATAAAGTCGATACTAATTATAATTAGTAACGGCCTCGCACTATTTCAAATAAAAAACCAAACGCGCGACAAACAATTATTATTTGATATGTGTTTGGTTTTTATTTTTAAGCAATACGTATTATTAAGTCAGTAATGTGTTGTCATTCAGGATACATTTATTTGTTTTTGCAGTACAAATACCTATTTGAGTTATAATGTAAAAAAATAATTATAATGTAGACGACAAAGTAAACTCAATGCAGTTTGGCTCAAGAATTTAGCCTAAAATCATTTTTTTTAATTAATTTCTGTGTTGATTTACTGTGACATAAGCACAAAAATCACCAGAACCACTAGCTGTATCTCATTCACCCTCAATCACTAGCTGTGTCCGCGGAATAAGTCAGGCGTGTCATTGCTATGACGCTGCTAATGAGCTGAGCAGAGCGCGCTGTGACAACACCGAGTGATGACGTGACAAATGTGGGTGTGCCCTAATAAGATGTTGATTGGATTTGCCTAAAAATGTAATTAACACCTCAAAATATAAGCGCGTGGACGTCTTACATTAACAGCCGTTACAATAAGGTGTGGTTTATAGCTCTACCTTTCTAGACACACGGGTGCAATTCTATAATAAATTAACCCAATGTATATGTTTCAATAGTCATATCTAAAATAATCCCAGTCTTCTTTAATAGATAAAAAGAAACCAAAAGAAATATTCATAAATATGAGCTAACGATAGTCCACGAGCGACAGTGTGGTGACAAACGTCTCCATCTTACCGTTTTCTTATTAGCATTGTGTCTTGCCCAATGTTACAATCTATTTACGTACATGACACCGCACCACTGCTGGATCGGGCGCCGTGGACCGCGCAGGACTCAACACCTGCATCTCACATTTCGATGTAAGCTGATTGATTTGCATTACACACGATAAATAATATTGTCTTGAATATACGTAAGCAAAAATTTTATCTTTTGTTCGTTGTACCCACATAAAATATGTGATATGTTATGATATATTTTACATAAGGCCAAAACAGAATTATATTTTATTTGGTGCTTTATACCTACCACATAAAAAGTCTGGTGTGATGATATAACAATAAAAGCAAACGTAGATAGAAAAATTTTTGAGAGGTATTTTGCCTTCAATGTTAATTGCAATATTTTGCATGTTCAAAATAATCTACACAAATTTCGTCAAGTCTATTAACATTTGATTTAAGAGCTAAATGTTGTTTTTAACATTAATTGTATTAGACAAAATAATAATTTGTGAGTACCAACAGCGAATAGAACAAGCAGTGGCGCGTGGTGGGTGTCGGCGCATCACTCACACCGAGCCGCTTACTGATCTCTTTGACGAATGTAAACACATTCTTTTTATTTATTCATTTTCCCTGACGCGTGTACCTTTATCGACCACAGATTAACATCACGGTAGAGAAATAGTTTTTTATAATCCACAGCAAACTACTGAAACTTTACGCGACCTGATGATATAGTCAACATTGGCTTTGATATTGGTTAATGTTGTCGATGTCTATATGCTTGGTGACACTATCACTAGATAGATTGAAGAAGTACAAAATAGATTTTTTTAAATATTGCAGCTACTCTATGCCAAACTAAACACGGGTCTGTCCACACTGAGCAGTCAGCGGAGAGCATTAGGCCGTCATCACATGATAATATTGGGCGTCCATCTACATTGTCGGCACTCGTCGCATCTTGAGCCATACGCGATTAACAAGAGGAAGTCCACGTAAAATATAGCTTTACCACATTAGTTCTCTTCAAACGACAAAGGTTATATTTATTTATACAAATGCACCTATCTAGAGATATTTATATTTATTTACATCTGTTTACGTTGCAAGGCTAGCGCGAATAGATTTTTAATAAAAATGGGTATTTTACTTTTGGACGCACTTTAGTGTCCCATTAGACGGGATCGAGACTGGACGCTATTGTAAACATAAAAAAAAAATATCCCTAATGGTAAGCAATAACATATTACTGTGTGTTTTATTGCATATGTGAAAGACAATATGATTTATTTTGAAGAATTATATCGAAAAAACTAATCTTTTAAAAGTATTTAAACTTTGTAACCATATTAACACACCACTCAATTATTATCTAAAACAAAGGTCATCAAACATTTTTAGATTGTGGTTGATCATGTAGTGTTTGTTGATTAATTAATTACAGATTTTTGTCTCTGATACCCGACATACTATTGACTGAGGCACATAAGTCTCCATACGTCCAATCAGTATCGAGGTGATCTCTCCCAGGTTAATGAAGTGTCATTCAAAATCTCGTACCCGCTCAACTCATTAACTCGTGAACACTGAGACATGTGGCTTAAGGCTGACCTCTTGTTGTCTTGTTGGATCAATTTGTTTGAGATATTGCGATCGAGAAAAGTAGGTGCCTGAAGCCACCGATTTAGCTTCTAACATTTTAAAAGTTATTATGATTCTCAAAATTGTTCTCGAAGTATTGTTTGTATTACCATAATTACAAACAATTTTTGTATAAACTTGTTTTATACCAATATAATATACTTATAAGTTTATAGGTCGAGCAAAGGGTATACTTGAATGTTCCCCCTCCCATTTCTTTAATCTTTAAACCTTTGAGAGTCCACCGCGAGGCAGAATTTCCTTTGACAATTCTACACCGATCAGACTCAATAGATTGCATTGACCCGCATTCTGTACCACATCATCCAATTCACTCTTCTAACAGACTCCTCATTGATGCTTGTTCCTTTCTTACCTCATATTTATTGAATGTCTATCATTTTTTCCCTTACCTACATTTCTGAATATTTTTAAAACCAGTCTGTATTCCATTCGGATCACGCGTAGGTCATATTTCACAATATTAAGTGATAAGGCCGGCCAGCAAATACGAACAATATCCGCCATTAACTAAGAGTTCCGCTACCATACGCGTTCAACCGCGATATTTCACGCATGTAAATCTGTTTGCCTCTGGGCTTGCCTATATTTTTACACGCCTCTAGCTATTACCACAGTGTATCTGTAAACAGTACACGACAGGGAGTATTTAAAGAATATTATAATCATTTATGAATATCTTCAATACATATGTAAATAAAATTAGAAAGAGCTCTACATTAATATCGCTTTTATATAAGCAATCTATCAGGTTTGAATAAAAAGGTTGTATTTTAAAACATAAAACAAAACAGAAAGCTTTAAAACTGCAGAAAAAGTATTTCAGAACTGTTCCACCGCGCGACCACAAGCCAGAAAGTTCCAGAAGTTAGCGAACTGTTCTCGCCAGGCTGTGGTCGCGCTAAAAGATTTATCGTTCTTAGCGTTTATTAGCGCAGATATTTATCAGAGATACTTAAACTTATTGCTAAGATAACCCCACCCCGCCCATGAGATAGTGCGAAAGAATGTTGTAAGAACATAAATCAGCATATTAATACGCATATATCTTTACGCATATTAATAATATACGGCCTGCCACGCTTGCGTGTATATATATGTATGCTGAATTAATCAACGCAGTTGCCATATTTAATACTCTATTTTACAAAAAATACCACACAAAGTTCAGGTACCTATTTTTAATGAATTGCTTGAGAGTACTTATATTATCTTATTACGTACCTACATTATGTTTATTTCTATTTTATATGTATTAAGAAACACCTTAAATATTACACGTATTTGATCCTAATTTACAATAATATAATTCATACAAGTATAGTATAAAAAACGGTCAAATTTATAATTAAAGAGCAATTCTTTCTGTCGTTATAGAAAATTGGCGTCAGTAAAAAATTCTAAAAATGAAACGAACGACACGTTGCAATATTATCTATAGCATACAAGCAGTGTGTGCTCATCTTTCGATTTACTTTTATGGCCCATTCCCGTGACGTCTTTATTAAAGCAAGGTGTTCGTATATGAGGGCAGCTCGTAAACCGGACGCCCGCTGCGGATGATCGACGTCTTCAGATGTGTGTTATTCCGTAGAAATGTCTGAAGTCGGCCAATATTCATTGACTCTAAATGCGAAAACCATTTGGTACGTCATCTTCTTTTATTACTATAAGAGTAATTTTACTTTGTAATTATTGGCGAACCAACTACCACTGAGATGCTGGATGCGACATGCCGAGGACAGGGCGCGATGGCGCTCATCTCGGGCGGCCTCTGTCCGGCAGTGGACTGAGAGAGGCTTATGACGATGATGATGACGAATTATGAGTAATTAATATAGAAAGCTTTGAAAATTATTGGCCTTGGCTTTATGTGTCTGAACCAACATGATTAAATTTTAAAACCAGTCGAAACATAGCAATAAATTCATTTAAGCGAAATAAGTAGATACATGTAGACTAAGTATAACGTAAATATAATTATGGAATGCGAATGTTAGTGGATGCAAGGAAAGTGCAGGATGATAAATAAATAGTTAAGATATTAAAATTATGGAGGAATATTTAACAACCAGCTCTCTCTGCCTACCCACGTGAGGGACGGTGATGATATAATAGAAAGAAAGTAGATGCAATAAGCTCAGCGCATCTTATAAACCGCAATTTGTATTTCGCGACAGCCTCGCTTTTCATATGACGTACAGGTCGTCTATTTTTAAAGCGTCCAGGGCGGGACTGGAGACAAGTTGGAATAATAAATGCGGGTAGGGGCGGCGGCGCCCAAACATAAAGTATATAAAGTTTGACCGCTGGCGGACTCGCGTGCGATTACCTACAACACGAGAAGGCTTACATGTAGTACAACTATGTTACATTTTTTCATCCCTTTTATAGTTCCACTGGCGGACATGGGTTCCCCTCAGAGTGGGCCAGTCAAGACCTCACTCTGCTACGCTGCCAACCAAAAATGATTGAAATCTGTCCAGCAGTATATGCGTGACGCACGCACAACCTCTAGTGTGTTATTCACACAAATACCTAACTTGAGAGAGTCACAGACGGTCAGATTATGACTATATACATTGTTATTAAAGAAGTTCTGTTAAATAAAAAAGTTTAAGAAACATCACGTTTCTGTTTTTCATTATTATATTATGCAAAAATTTGCACAGGTTAGCTAGTTTAAATGTATCGCATAAATTAAATAATAGAGAATTTGTTAGAGTACAATTATAAAATTGCACTCATCCCATACAGGCCCTGTGGCGCAATGGATAACGCGTCTGACTACGGATCAGAAGATTCCAGGTTCGAATCCTGGCAGGGTCGTCGCGAAGATTCAGCTGAGTTTTTTGGTTATTTTCTTTTTTTCCGAAGTTCTTCATATTTTACAAAAAAAAAACCAGAAGTATGTTTTTTTATGAAAAAAATGGTTTTACAAAAATGTTTTTCGCGTGTTAATTTTTTTTTAGATAAAATCTTTTTCCACCCATGCTATCACACATGTAATTACCCCCGTTTTCGCAACCAAACTAATTTAATGTATAGAAATTACACTGTGTCCTAGATATTTTAAACGCTTCCATAGCCGTCGCCATGTAAACTCACTGCGGTCGTAGCAATATTGTATCGAGTAGAAGTGTCCACGTACAGACGTGTTTGTATGAAAAATATTCCAATATCGCCACCCCCCGGGGTGGACGGGGTGGGCAGGAGTAAGGTGATCGCGGAGAGATGGCTTCGTGAGGGCGATCACTACTCAAATATTATGCTTTTCTTATAGCATACGTGCGGACCACTTAAAAATCAAAAAGAAACAACCTTTTTATATCTCGTTATTTTTTTTTATATTCAAGACTTTGTACCTTTAAGACTGCCGCGATGGTCGAAGGGTCGTAAGGGCAAATTAAATGCTGATTAACAAGTCCCGGATTCAATACCCAAGTCGAGTACAGTATTATTGAGTTTTTCTTAATTGAAATTCGGAGTCTGAATTTTTCCATCGTTGAACTTTTTACCATGGTCGGAACTGTCACATAACTGGTGAGTGGTGAGAACAAACGATAATATTCCCCAATACTTATTCTTTTGGGGAAATACAGCTTGAAGCTATGCTATGTATGTTAAAATTTACTATTCGTGAGTACTGAATTTGAATGTCTCTTGTATCCACCACATCAGTTCACTGTTTATGGTCTCCACAGCACCGTACATTAGGTCCCGAGCTATATCTTGTACACTTTATTTGTTTATCTCTTACGCATACCCTTGAAGCTTTCAACCTCAACATTTCTAACGGGCAGATAGCATCTGAAATATGATAATGTTCATCTGCCGCCCACGGCGCAAGGTGACGTCCACCGGAAACGGAAGGGGAGGGGCGGGGGGCGCTCGTGTCTTAATTTCCGGTCACATCGCTTCGCAGATTCCGTGATATGCCTACTTTTATTCCGAAACCTAATCCGCTCCCTACGTATCGTAGTGCTGACGTCACTACCAGGGAAAGAAGTAAGTTGATATTTTTTATGTTTCATAGGTTTTTCCACTGTTCCAGTTATTATATAAATTTAATTCCGTTAGGCAGTTACGTGCGAAATTCTTTATCCCAAAAGTGCGTTTAAATATTAAATGTCACTGTCAACGCTGAAGGAGAACATCTTGAGGAAACCTGTAAATATCTAAGACTTCTCCATTAGGTTTTCTAAGGCGTGTGAAGTCTGCCAAACAAAACTTGACCAGCGTGCAGCCTTAACCCTTGTGATTGTAAAAGGAAGCCAGCGTCCCACAATATAAAAATAAAAGGGTTTAGCTACTAATAAAGGTTCCAGCATAATTATTAGGGGTCACAATATCTCTGTATTAAGTACTCGTCAATCAGTTTCACTTTTAACTGGATCACCTAAAATTATGTAGATCTGGCTGTTCGTTCTATACTTATATGGTATATGTTAAAGTAATAAAATATAGTATAATGACACAGTCCCAAACCTTTTCTACCCACCACTTATAACACGGAGTACTCAAACAAAAAAAGCGCATAAATCGCAACTAACTCGGTAATGTGGTCATTCTGGCCATACATCAAACACACAACCATTAGAGCGCTATGAAAAACTAACTAAAAGGCAACTTCGGCTATTACCGGACCATCGCCGGTTTATCCTCACCTCCCCTATTACAATCATATGACTATTTTAATATACATCGCTGCATATGATGGCACCATTCTTTACTATCCAAACTATAACCGTCAATGTATATCATAATGAGAAAGTATTCGTACTGAATACAGTAAATAGAAAAAGTTTTTGCGCCGATATTGGTCAAATATTGGAGAGCTGTTTTCGTAGGCTTTGAAATTAGCGGGCTTTGTGGCTTTGAGAATTTACATGAACTACAGTTCGATAGCTCTCCATATTTTGAAAAACATAATTTTATGGATCGCTATGTTTTCATTACTATATCGACTACTGGTGGAGCAGGCATGTATATTTATTCTTCATTGCCACACCTATAAATCGAGGCATATAACACAAGGCAGACTTAATGCCTAATGGCATTCTCCACCAGTCAACATTAATTGGCGATGGTGAAAAGTAATTGGCGGCAGGCGTTATTGGTAAAAAATAAAAAATGTTACATACTAGATAATTATAATAGATAAATATATGAAGTATATAGTATTTATTATTTATCAGTCATTGTTCATATAACAAATAACTACCAGATAAGGTGAGGTTAAACTATAACTAGTCGTTCTGATGACCGGCGAAGACGTAGGGAACCTCCATGTGCATAAGAATAAAGACCGAGGCGAGTAGAGTCTATGGGAGGAGGGAGACCTATGTCCAGAGGTATATCTTCAAGTGGTGAAGAATGGTAAACTTTAAATTTGTTATTGGATTTCATCTTCTCAACCAGAATGTAATAAAACTAGCAATACACGTACAATTATATTTCTATACTTAAATAATTTTACACGTGCTAATCGTTCCTCCTATCGTTTCACTAGTGAGCTCACCGGACTTAGGTCAAATTCCTTCCTAAGTTTGCTAGAATTCTTTCGCCTTGCAGAATAATATGAAAAACCTGTAAGGGACGTAATTTCCCCCGAAAAGTTTTCTTGTATTATAAGAAGTTATATATAATCTAAAAATTAATCCAACACGTAATTGAACAATCTACGAACTCCGCGTATCATCTCAAATACGTTTTAACGACGCCATAAATAATACCTTACTTGTCTAAATTGATACTAGCATACCGTAATTACTGGCCATTACTCACGTAACATTACTATATCGTACATTAGGCCTTATTACTTATGCAGCAGAGCGTTAATTCGATTAAGCGTTTATGGTACTTAGGTCGTTTTGTGAATGCAATACCTACGTAATGCTATAATACATCTTGCACTTATGGCATAAAGTCGGTTTCCACTTGAAGATATGTTGTACATAGGTCTTTTGGTAAATAAAAGGCAATTGCGTCGCGGATGGCAACCGGACACCGGGATGAAAGCGACAATAAAAGGTGGTAGACCTGTCTTGCTGATTGGTACTGGTAAGTTCATAAGTGATTTTACTACTATGCCATAGAAGTGATAAAAATTGCGTGGAGGTTACCTAATATCGTAAATGCACTGAAACCCTGTATTCAATGAACTTGACAATGCCGATTGACTGCAGGAAGAACTTTAATAGAATGGATCGAACAGACAACGGTTCTATTGGTCCAGTTCTGATAGAGCGACACACAGTCTCCGCGGCGACCCCCGAAAAACGTGAGTTTAGCCGGCATATATGTATAGACATATAATCACGTTCCGATAGAGGTTTAGGTGGTAACAGTCAGTTATGGCTACTTCCCTACTCATTTTAACCCTCTACAACTAACAAATGTGTATTATTTCCTAACGGAACTGTTCCTTTATCATTTATATAGGACCGAACCCACACAAGTTCTGGTCAGCGGCAAAAAAAAATCAGTACTTCCATAGGCGAACCTTAAAAAGAGGGGTTACCTTCTTTTTCAGCTTATTTGTTTTATCATATATATACTCAAGAGCAATAAGTAGTATATTGATGCACACAAACTAACATGTATCTACTTAGCAAAATGTATTACACCAGCTATAATATCATAACCAGTTCGCCTTTCAGTTATGAATTACTGCTGTCTTCAGGTGCTGTAAATCATATAAAAAATCTATTACCACTGGAGCACTGCAGACACAACGATACAGTGTGTGATATTTCAATGGCAGGTTTTCTTGGATTGTCTTTTTAACGCGGTTTATCAATTTAAATACCTATGTTAAAATTTTGAGTCAACTCCATTGGTCGTGGTAACAGCGAGGCTGCCTGAAACATTGCCTCGTTTTACGTGAGGATCATTCTACACTAGAACTTTTTAACCATGGTAAACGATTCTTATGTGAGCACCGTTGTCTATTACGAGTTACGGTATTTGAAAATGTTTGCACATCTTACATTCGAATGCTAAGTTTGAATTGCACTTTCGCAATTCAAACAATTCAATTGCAATTCAAACAATTCAATTGCAATTCAAACAATTCAATTGCAATTCAAACAATTCAACTGCAATTCAAGCAATTCAATTGCAGGCTGTTAAATTGGAGCTCATTTCTACCGTGACGGTGATGTTGTTTGCAATTTGGGTTTCGGACTGAAGGTCATGGTGTCCAGTCCACATAGCTATATACCAGACTCAATTTGAGAACTCTTCCCGACGACGTACTGACTGAGCTAATCGTACTAATAATTCTATGCCTGCAGTTTCATTACTATATAGGTACTAACAGTAGTATCTACAGTTCATATAAGCTGCCATTAACAGGACTAACCCTGTTGTTCTAATCCTGTCCGAGGCAGGCCGGAGATGTGCACAGACGGCATCGGCTACTCCTAATTCCTATCACTTCAAATAGAAAAAACAATAATTTCAACAAGACGACCAATCGAGAACGCACAAACAAACACCCATAACTACTTATTTGAACTACTAATAAACTTCAATCACCTGTCTCGCCCCCCAATTAATTCGTACAGAACCAGTAAGAGCTAGAATCCCGTGATAAGAGGGCCGTATCAGCGAGTCATCGCCCCCGCAAGTTCAAGGCGGGTCGCGAGGTAAACGCACCTTTATTGCACTGTCAATTGGACGCATCCGTCGACAGGTCTCTGAACTCTAGATGTGCATGTGTGGGTCATAAAGGTGTATGTTGGTTATCGTAGGACATATTATAATAATATATCGCTGGAAAATATTAGTTGGTTCAAAATTTGTTAGATACCAGAGCCCTTTTAGTACAGATAACCCCTAATTCTAAAGGGTTCTGTACTTCTAGGGCATGCATTTTGTGTAGAAAAAAATTTTTTTAACTACAGAACTTTTTATTTAATTAAGAACTCGGTTAATTTTGGTTGTATAACTAGGCCGCGCATACATTATTTTAGATAAAGTATATTAAGGCTGCATTAGGAAATTTATTATTTCATAGTATTGCGAAAGAAGTCAATGGCTATCGCGAATTTACTCATAGAGCTTTATTTTCCTTTCGTCGTTTTTGACTCAATAAGTCACTCAATGTACCAGTAGTGTGGAATGCGTTAAGTTCAAAGTACAATTTTCGCACACCGTATTGTGTATTAAAATCGTTAGTTAAAACTGTCCTAAACCAATGAATGTGGATGGAACCTCATGCGTCGAAAGTGAACCAATAAAAGAGAGGTTTTTGAGAAACTAGTGTTAATATTGTAAATTATATGATTACCCTTCTGATTCTTGAGAGAGATCCGGGTCTAATAGTAGAAGGAAAGAAGAGTTAATAAAAGCCCGTGGTCAGCAATGGGCATTGATAGGGTTAAAACTACGTGTGTGATGGCAGCACTGGAAGCAAATCAGCTCGGTGAGCTCGGCACCTCGCTGCGCGCGCGGCTCATTGCCGCAATTGGCAGCAATCAGCGGCAATTTGTGCCGCCCCGCACTTTCTATTCTCACCAGTAGGTACATGTACCAACAAAAGTGTCATGTCAGTCGGTGAGAAGTATTATAATCGATTTTTCATATCATACTTCATCCGTATCTCTTTCATAAACATAATTTACAATTATTTCCCCATGGACCGCGCACCTCAAGACCAAGATTACACATGACATTTCCAAGTTAGGGGATTCTCCTCACCTTCACGTTGAAAAGAGAGCAGAAGGAATATTATCATTGTGCAAACACTACGATGAAAAGGATAAATAATAAATTTATTAATATTAACGCGAGCCAGACGTCGTGTACAATTCGCGAAGCAGCATAATATCTACATAAACTAAACTAGGATTGGGTTTAGTCGAACGAGCTCCGAATGAAAATATATGTTATCATAATAAATACAGCGCGCGAACGTATGTCTGTTTATTATGAGAATGTCGATTATGCCGGTAATATAATTGTAGGTGTGTGCCACGTGTACCTACGTCACTGCGATGTTCCGTATAAAAATTACTGATGAAATTCCATACCCAAGAGACTCAACAGAAGAAAACAAATGAAAGCATTAACCAAATTTCTATAGAAGTGTTGAATTTTTTTTTTACCACTCCGAAATACGACTAGTAGTAACTAAAGAATCGGAAATTCCAGAAAAAGCTGTATAATCTCCATTGCACTTAATTATTGCCATAAAAGGTAAGGGGATATTATCGGAATTCGTATATATGTAAAAATATCTAATTTAATTGGTCAGACACCTGGGTAGAAGTGCTATGCTTATGCACCTATAGTTCTATGCTTCTGAAGAAAACTGGATAGAATTGGTCTTTAAACGCTCAGGAACAGACGGAACGGCAAAAATTTGGAGATATCTATGTCCAGAAGTAGGCTTTCGAACACTAATGGATGGACTAAACAATCGCACAAAATTATTACAAAATAATTACATTGAATTTATTAACAATACAAAACATCATATTTTGTATACGGAACTCCAATTCCTACTCAAAACACCTCGACCATAAATCAAGATAATTTAACGTTACCAAAAACAATTTCGTGCTAACTAGAACATTAGCTAACGTCTTATTATTTTCCTATTCGCGTCAATAAAACTTTTATGACGTCGGTTTATTTTTAATCGCAAATTATCGCACAACTACCTGGCAGTCCCAACACAAATCTATAATTAAATAATTTATCTCACATAAGCATTCTAAAGTGATTGCAGACATCACAATAAGTCAGAATTAATGAATAGCTTTATTTGAACGCTTCAATGACACTCTATTTGGTTTGCGTTAGGGGCGATTTTGCATTAAAATAACAAAGGTATGCACAATAATGGTGTTTAGGGTAAATCGCCATATTAAACCACCATTGTCCGGGAAAGGTATGTTTCATTCGCGCCGAGGCACCTTTCGGTCTATCCGACGCGTCATAGAGTATACGATCTTATTCAGGTGCGATACAATATATTTGTACCTAGAGAAATCGATTACGTTGGTAGTGTTAAACGCCGTCATCATCGCCTTGTTACGATCCACTGCTGAACATAAGCCTCATGAAAAGCACGCATCTGCGCTTAATCTTCATCTCTTCTTTAACGAACACAGCGAGGCACTGTGCATACACCGGCCCTTCACTGTCATTAAGAGTAGCAAAAATGATACTTTTGTATTGATACAAAACAATGGCTCCCTTCTCTTCAAGCAATTGTGAAAACTTTGATCTCATTGTGAAGGATGCTAGATGATTCTAAGATACATGACTTCGTGAAGTTGTTGCTCTGGGAGAGCAGAAGATGATTTAGTAACTCTAGAGTGCTTTAAATTTTTATAATACTGTGGTATTGTAGAGATGATTTAGAGCTCTAGTGGATTTGTTGCAAACAAAATGTAAGCATTTCTGTCTAACTGCACGTCTGGACGGACAATCTATGTCCATATTTCCCCAACAAAGACTCCGCTTGTTTCGGCCACCGGCGCTCATTGTCCGCTCCCTTCTATTGTTATTCTGACAATCTCCGTCACACACCTACAAAGCTGCAAGTCCGCCGGCTTTCCAGATTTCATTTCGGATCACTTGATAGATTTGTGGCATTTCGTCTCATTGTGTGATACGTCATAACAATATTTTCATTGGTTTCAACCAAAGGTTACTTATATGAAGGGTGTTTGAAAATACAATCTAAAGATTGCATGTTATAGAACACGATATGAAAGAAAAAGATATTTTTATTATATTTTGTATAGTCTAGCATTGTGGTGTAGCATGTGAGTCTAGAAAATACCTGGTCAATTTACCTGTGAAAGGAATTTTAGTGTAAATATATTAGGTTCATTATTTCAGCTAGTCAATTAAATGGTTAGCGGAATGACTTGCTTTTAAAAGGACCTAATATTACTAAAAGATATGGTCGTTATAAACAAATTTTAACTAAACAACTGTCGTGTGCAAATTTGTTTAAGCCCACGTTGTTCTTTCTGGTTTTTTTGCTACACTATATTCTATGAATTAAAAACGTTACTCTTATATATAAAGCTAGTGAATTAAAACGAATATATTAAAAACTCTACACGTAATTAGATTTCCTTTCTGAAAACAACGTAAGAAATCTGCACACCTTTGAGTTCTCAAAAAATGTGCAGAATACATTTTTTGCCTTTTATCATTGTTATACACTAACTATTTAATATCACACGCTATACCTATTGGTAAAAAAGCGACTGTAGTAGTAATAGTAATAGTAATAGTCGCGGTATGTTAGGGAAACACGTAACAAATATTTTGCTATAAATAATATTAGTAATGCTCGTATCGGCCGTTAAACAACTCCGATACACGTCGTAAACCTATTTCTTGTAACATTGTAGACACGACCAAATAGATTACACATGTGCGGACATTTAAAGATATATGTTAGAAAAACGTTGTGACTGAAATTCAGACGAAAAACCCGCTATCGTGGCGTCTACCTGCAAGGCAAATAATTTAAAATTGAACAATACATATATGGCTTGCTGATGCCGTGAAGAAAAACATGAGGAACGCTGCATATCTTGAAGTTCTTAATAATGTTCTCTCAAGCGTATAAAGTCTGTTAAACCGCATTTGGCCGGCGTAGTCGACTACGGCCTCCACACCTTTTATTCTGAGAGGTGACCCGTGTCCAATAGTGGGAAGATAAAATAGTTGATGATGATGTTTATGAGACTTAACTAGGTCGCTGTATACTCTATATAAAAATTCAAAAAGTGTATTAATTTTATAATTATTTGTATCATGATTTTATCTAAGTCAAATGGGTATGAACTAGTTCAGTGAAGATTTTAGATGAAGTCATAAACACGAAGGTATTCGATCTCTTCATAAAAATAATTCCTTGAAAGATTATGGGTCTCACTGACAGCGAATGTGAGATATACGTCGTATGAGGTATTATTATATATTTTTTTTGTTATATTATTAACTAGCAGTGCCCGCGACTTCGTTCGCGTGGAATATAATAAAAAAGTTATTGTTCAGTTTCGGTGCAGTGGTGGCATGCGCCGACCAAATTTGATTACCATAAAAACGGTTCTAGTGAGTTAATCTTAAAAGATAGACATATACTATCGCGGACATTTTTTTAGATCATTTCAAGAGGAATAATTCTTTCATAAATATATTTTTGGTATCTTGAACCGTTTTCGCAGCGCACGCAACGGAAGCCCTCAAG
>DWEE01000939.1:0-14747 GCA_018245755.1 Parelbella macleannani | reverse complement strand
AGCTCAGTGGCGGGCCATTGGAGAGGCCTATGTCCAGCAGTGGACGGGAGTAGGCGGATAATGATGATGATGATGATGATGATGATATATAAAGACGAAATCAAGGTTCGTAGTTCAGTGTGAGTATCGTCCAACGACCAGCGTCCCATCGCACAAATATCCGCTCCGTTTTGACCCCAATCCTTAATATTCGTAACAATACTTGGTAGAATTAATAAAATTCTCTTCGCAACTTGGAGTTCAGTTCTATAGAGGTCAAGTGTACAGATATATGAACACTTAAACAATTACATGCTCCTATACGTTCGAGTAGCGAGTAAGCGCTTATTCCATAATGTTCAAGAGCGAAAGCTGTGTTACATACACATCCAAAAGAACAAATATATACGTGACTGATTCACTGACTGCAGGCATATACGCGTCTTTACAGATGACGATGTTTTGTTATCTTCAACTTAACATGAGTGGTCTATTAATTAAACAATAGAAGCCCTGGATGGTCCGAAAAATGTAAACATGAAAATTGAGGCCATCATATTCAGTAGCAGTTCTACATCAAATATAGTGACAAGATATGGAAACGAACCAATTTAATTATAAATAAAACAATCACCGGCAACAGGGAGTGATGTCTGGCGATGTGTTGAGGAAAACACGGCTCACTGAATGTTCGCACGGACAAAAAAGCGCGACAGTAACCGCACTGGCGGGAACAACCATCGCATGATCCAATGAAATTGTATAGATCAGTAGAATGATCGCATAAAAAATCCAGTCGTATTGGTCTGTTGATCACACCATCAGAAACGCAACGACGTACTCGCTGATTATAAAATAATACAGTATAACGAGAGACGTTTTACAAAATTGACAAGCCGTTAAAGTGAAGCACAGACGGGTGTTGTGAGAAATTGTCTGTGACTTTGCGTGTGGCCTATTTTTAAAGTGACTTTCTATGTATAAGTGGCTTAAGTGATAAATATATAGTTCCAGTCTGTACATTACTTCTATAACAATATACAAAGAGAACTCGAAGATTAGAAATGTTAAAATATATATTTTTATTGTTTCAAATGGAACAACATGCGAAACGATTAATTAAATCTGGCGCTTTGATAACGCTCTAATTAAAAATTAATATACCGCTTCCTAAAACACAATAAAAAAATCAATTTTTAAATTCTAAACTATTGAATATAAACAGGCAAAAATGAATAACGTTGTAAATGTACATAGGAAAATACAATGTTATGCCTATCGGAATTGGCAGCGTAACACTGAACTAGTAAAATGCGTGATTGACAGACGATAACAAGAGTGCGTTGACCTCACCAACAGCAATAGAAATTACACGTATACATATCGCTGTCAACTCTATATTTATTAACAGCTCCATGTTTACCGCTCGAATTAAATGCAATTATATTTTGTATGTCGCCAGGAGTATGACAATAGGTTCACCACCTATTCCATGGTGGGACGTAAACGTAACAACAGGTGAAACGTGGGAGTATATTACACTTCTCTGCCTACCCCTTAGGGGATTCCAGGCGTAATGGTAAGTTTCGAATGTTTCGTATTTATTCTTAATATAATGTAGAAGGTATGATAGACATGTAGGTATGGGTAGTATATTTGGCACTCGGTACCCTCTGCCAAGTCGTTAAGAGTTCTGGCGTAAGGACATAGTAATAAAATATAATAATAATCTGGATTTTACTCGGACTCTGTCAAATGCGGTGTTACTCGTTAGTGTAAAGTTAAAACCCGTTGTGCGCAAAACTTGTCATATTTAATATGAGGCTAACAATAAAATATATCTCGTTATCTTTAACACCTCTACAACAAAGCGATCTTCGAGACACACATTACTCAACGTTACCAAAATATGTAATTGCCATCAACAATTATTATTGCAATACACCATGAACCAATGAGATAGAATAAAAACGGCTTGAAAGTGCCTAAAAACCAAAATACTTTAACTAAAAATAAAAAAAAAACAGATTATTATTATTTAATATTTCGTTCATTTGCGAGAAGACCCGTGTCATGTCAAAAGCCGTATTTGAACGGTAATATACTATGACTCATAACTATTTTATGACTATTATAACAGTTATAGAACAATTACGAATTAAAATATTCAAGCAATTTTCTGAAAAATATCGTGTTCCACATATCGTAGTTTTCTTTCAAACGAGCGAAATACTGAATTACTCGCACAGCACTGAGACAAGCGTCGCAGACGAAATGATTAATCGCCTCGTACATTTGTTGAAACCAAATTAATCTACGTCAGAACGGTCACATGAGTCGGGTGTCCCGATTGTTTTCTACGGAGTAATGCAAAAATTAATGATAATAATTCACGACTATCACGTGTTAGTTTGAAAATAGCAGATGTCGTTACTTTCTTGATGTTACGAGTCCGGATGCACGACTCCACACCGTACGCAGTCTCGTGATTTTGACGAACAAACTGCGGTGAGTCACGGCGGTTGGAGAACCAGAAGATTTTCCGTTTACCAATTTCTAATATAACCATGTTATGATTTCTAATATTATGATAACAGATACTCTGTATACGTATGGAGCAGAGATGTTTCAATTGTAACTGACTGTCACTCTCTCTGCGCTCAAATGTGACACGTTGATACAGACGTGTCTGATTGTTTAACGATAAGAACACGAGTCTATTGTGCTATAAACAAAATTATACCCCAGTTTTAAGGTGGCAAATTTAAACTCACAATTGTAAAAGTCGTTCTGGATAATAGTAAGCGCTACTTGTCTGTAATACAAAAAGCATAATTATATAGACATAGAGGAGATATATATATGACAAATAAATGACATGGCTTTTCTAATTAGGTAGATTAAAATATCTAGGCAGTTGTTTTTAAATGATTAAACACACGTACATTAAAAAAAACATGTTCTTTACAGTGAATAGACTCTGTACGTACCGCGTTGAGATCACGTGGTTCTGGCGTGAACTGATGAGGTGAAGGAAATAACCAAAGTTGTTTAATACATATCTAGTTTCTTATACTCGACTGCCTCGTTGGTCGAGTGGTTGCAAGCGTGACTGCCGATCGGGAGGTCCTGGATTGAAACCAT
Source organism: Parelbella macleannani (assembly GCA_018245755.1). Classification (NCBI taxonomy): domain Eukaryota; kingdom Metazoa; phylum Arthropoda; class Insecta; order Lepidoptera; family Hesperiidae; genus Parelbella; species Parelbella macleannani. Next base: position 11,624 of record DWEE01000939.1, on the reverse strand, counting down.
ATTCCATGGGACGTAAACGTAACTGGTGAATCGTGGGAATGTCCTACACTCCTCTGCCTACATGATTTTGTTAAGAAACAATAATTAATTAGAGTCACGCTCTAAACAATAAAAAAATACGGTTAAGGAAAGAGAAGAAAAACCAAAGAACGTTAGCGCGTTTAATATTTTTCTGTAATGATTTTTTTTTAATTGTTTTAATCAACTGTTGTGTTACTGTAATAGGAGTTACTTTTTCGGCGCTCCAACAATGCCAAGTGTAGAAGACAGAAGTAAAGGTTGAGTGGTCACATTTCGATTAACATCGCTTTAAGTACCGTAAATATATCAATGTTTGTAGCGGAGCAAGTTCAGGCTCATGATACGAACCTTTAAAATATTCAAATTACACCCAAACCAGTCTCAGAAAGAAACGAGTTTGTAGTTTACATACCATCTCATGTCATGTGTCACGTCAAGCAGATGGTGAAGCCCATAGACATTGGCCAACTTGAGATTAAATTTCTTGATCTACTTATGGGTTACATTCCGGCTGGTGATGTTCTTATGCCACAAGATACAACATAAAACAAAACCGTGTTAACAATGCTGGTTACCAGCAGAAATGGGGACAACAGTGCTGGTCCAATTGGCAAACCCAAATATCCGCCAGTTACAATGCAGACTTATAGAAAATAGTTACGTCATCAGTTTCGACACGTGGGTTCTTATTAAACGAAACGTAGCTCCTTATAAACCTAAGCGCTAATTTCTTATTTCGTCTTTAAATCATATGATATTTGCTTGTTAATTAATAACACATGTGTTAAGAGCCACAATAGTTTATTTGTAAATCGAACATGATTCTGTTCGTTTCTAGGCCAATGTCGAACCTTCGAAAAATTTCGAACAGCGCATTGCGATGGTAGGTACAGTACAAGGTACGGTTTCGATACAAAAATAACAGCTCCGAGAATAACAGCACAGAATGCAGATTAAGTTTTATAAGCTGTTGAATGATGTGTGGAAAAAACACCACACGAAGGCAATAAATAATTCAGATTGAATCGAACAGAAAATGTACAACGCTCACATTAATTAGCGTCTAATTAATTTCTTCAAAATGAATGTATACTCATATATGGATGTTATGACTCTTAGTAAAAAACATTAATAACATTGTAATCAAAGTCTCCTTATTAATATCAAAACAAAGAAATTCAAATCAATTGGTAATTGAACAATTTCGCACTATTAAATACACGTCGTAATCACAATTGAAAGGGCTTATTTCTCACTTAAATAGACGTTAAATATACCGAGTGAATAATGAGCACAGATTTACTAATACACCTAAAATTCGTACAGTATATACATAAAAATTTAATGCGGCTGAAAAAATGGGAAGATAAAAAAGCGTCGAGGATACTGGATGCGATAGAGCGAAATGCACTGAGGAAAAATATTGATAGGTTGAAAGTTGTTATAAATACGGTACCAGGAATACCGACGTACAATTCGAATCGCTCTGTTGTTCAATAATTGGTAGCCGATGTACTAAGAATGGATATAATATTTTTATATCAAGCGTATTTAGTGTTTCCATTTCTTTTAATTATTGTACGGCTCCTCAAATAATTGCATTTATCATGTTATTTTAGATAGCATTATTTTTTACAATCAAATAATATTATCTTCTAATGAATTTTCTATTCTTTACAGACAATGAATGTTATTTTCGGTAATGATACTGCCGAATGATATGTAGCCATTTTGGTAAAGATATTCCATAATATTGCTAAAATTACGAGTTTTTGTACGTATGGCTGGCAACTTTTCCTACTCGTAAACAGTCATCGCAGAACTCCACTATCAAAATTGCATTTCTCGCAGCGTCCATGAGTTCCTCTAAGGTTAATATGAAAAGTAGATAGGACAGGTTAGGACGTACCATATGATTTAAAGAAAAAGCAAAGAAAAATGGAAACCTAAAATCACAATGTAGCGGTCCACAGTTATTTGTACAACTCGAAAACATTTCATATATAAGAAGCATAGTATAGACGAGATTTCCAAGTACTATTGATTTGACTATACACCTCATTGTAGACGTATGTAGAGCTAGAATTGGATGTCTCTGACCTCAAATTCCAAGAAATTCGTTAACGTATACAGAATAACATACCCACACACACACTCAGACACACGCACACACGCGCGTCTGTTTTGATCGCCACTGCACTTCGCTTCATTACTTTATGTAATCTGCGTACAACTCATATTGTCTTTTAAAAAAAGCAAGATTATATTGGAATGCATAGGATTAATATTAGAACGAACAAAATAAGCGATCTCTTAAAAACTCTTTGTTCAACTGATGTAAATAATATTGATTGGGTATTTTTCCAAAGCAAATTGTCTGTTACCGACAGTATGTTTATTGTCTCGTTTCAGAATGAAACCATTAGTCGACCAGCAGATGCAGTCGCCATAAAATGTTCCAACATAGACTGGAGAAGCAATGAATCTGTCATATATCGGATACACATCGTTCTGGGTTGTAGTAAACCATTACCAAAAAATAATTAAAAGAAGGATATTATTACAATACCAATAGTACCTATATGTTAAGGTAAAAAACATCTTAACGTTAGTACCTAATCGTTACAATTTATCGCGCTTGATAATCGTTCTATAAGCTACCAGCCTTACTTAGATGTCAAAAAAAAATTCCGCCTGCTGATACACATTTGGCCCGGGTGGCTTATTGTGACATAAACCTTACTTATTATGATACGAGAATCGAATTCAGCACTGCAACGATAAAAGAATTTGCGATAATATTGATGATAACGACTGGCAACCGTCAGGGACTATCGCCGAGTGCATTTTCCCCCTTGACAACAGCGTTACATCACAGTCGCGTACGGGGCTATAGAGTGTATTTATTCCAACCGGCCAATTGACGGTGACTGCAAAAATAATTGCCCTTCTCCTCCCGCCAATTGAAGCCGCGCCGTGACGCGCGCCGCTAACGTCTGTATCCGTTCCTTATTTATAGCGCTCCGCAATAGTCCTTGCTCGCTTTATAAGGATCTTCACGTCAAACGTCGTACTGTATACATTGCTGACATCCCACCATTTCGTCGCTTAATTGTCTTTGTTAAAATTATTGTTATATCATCATCGTCATCAAACATCTGTATACTTAAAGACTGATAAAATTGTTAGGATAGGCTGCTGAGAGAGCCAAGTATGTCCATCCATATATACATAACTGACGTGCCTCCTCTACATTCATCGCTCTTTTCATATATGATAATGACCATTGTAAAATGTAAGGACAATCGGTACTGATACTAATCGAAAGTGAACAAATAAATTTTCCAGTATATGATATTTTATTTAGCGTTTGTCCGTACTTAATTCTTAGCTACTAAACAACATTTATCGGATGGCTTGTTACGTTCTAGCATTACAAGATTCTTAGTTTTCCTCAATCATTAACTTTTGTGTTCCAAATGCTATTATAAGTCCATTATAATTTAATTAATCCACATCATACCTGGCACAATTGCATTTTAATGAATGCTTCTTTAATGCTAATCACATAGTTCGACGCTAACATATTGCTGTTACACACGAGTATGGAAAATATATGTATCTAACTCGACAAAACTGTAATTATTTACGTAAATAAACAGCGGTTAAAGAACAATAGAATTAATAAATGGTAGTTTCTAGAAAATTAAATAGCGCTAATCGATTAGGTAATAAAAAATCAAGAATTTTTCTCTTTCTGGAAAATTCTGTCCTATTACCTACTTGGTGCATAGTTTTAAATGAGATTTTGTCGAAACGTTGGTCTATTACAAATCAGCCCTAAATTAAATCAGGACAAAGTATCGCAATGTTCTCCATAATCCTTCATGAATATTTATTGATTGCACAACGTTTATTTGTGAGAAGCATTACATAAAAAATCTTGCAGACAGCAACAGAAACACCTAACAATATACATAGAAATATATAAGAGACGAGAAACTACATGGAGACATCATCATCATCATCAACCTATCTCAGTCCACTGCTGGACATAGGCCTCCTACAATAAGGGCCATCGCGCCCTGATCGAGATTATGCAATTATGAAAAAAAAAATCACTCCTCAAATTATCAATTTATAATTACCAAGTGTTTTCCTAACATTTGTACCTACAATCACGCTCCCACCATGCTCCCTAAAGGCGATATATTTGACAATGTAAGTACCTATGATATTGTGTTATTAAAGCGGTTACGTTGACGTGGGCGCATTATACGCAATTCTCTAGCAGCCGCTGGTGTCACGTTCGTTCCGAGTAAGGAGAATCGATTACATAGATCTAGCTGGTGGCGCACTAGATTTATTGCAGACGGCGCAAGAGATCTACGAGCAGGATCTTAATGGAGTCCGGCGACAGATTGAACATGGCAGTCGCTTTATTGAATATTACATCGCGTCCGTCATGTAATTGGAGCAATTATGCACAATGTGCAGTTACAAGATTTATCCGAAGTGATAATTAATAGAGTACCAATTGAGGATCCGTTGCGAGTGTATGACGAGAATCATGAATTTGGAACAAGTACGCTAGGTCTGCACGAGTAGTATTATATTTGGGATCTATTGAGATGTTATATTTGGAACCTGACCTTATTATATTTGCGAATTTTTACCTTATGCCTATCCCGTAACGAACCTGATGTGACGATATAATAATAATTAAAACAGATTACTTTGAGCATACAGTTTGGGAGGTAATGTTTTTAAATAAGCCAGGCAAAACCCGGTTATTATACGAGCCACTCGATGGTGCATGATCACCGTTGTACATGAACACTTGCAACACCCGAGGAGTGATGAACGAGTTGCGAGCTTAGGAGGAGAAATCATTTTGGGCTTTTCCCGAAAAGTCACAAGTCACAGCACTCTGGGAATACTTCAGAGGGAAGTTCATTGAACAATTTGTATATGAGCGGATAAACGAATGTGTGAACCGGACCGCGAAGCACCACGTCCAATTTATGTTGATAAGTAATATACTATAACATCTCTTTCCCGCACAGGAAACATGTACATAGATAGCTGCCGTAGCCAATATTTCGTCACCGTTTCAATATTTTATAAATATTATATTTACCTTTTTACATACATTGTACAACATATTATGTACTAGGTTAACTCACATTTGTCACCTATCTGAAATCTTTATTAATTTGGTCCCGATGATTGCAGGATAGGACTTACACAGGTCCGGATAAAGCAGAATCTAGTCGGGCTATTTCGAAGAAACGTACAGTAGTTAAGCTGTAAGTCATGTTCATCATTATGCTTATTAATAATTAACATAATTACCAATCATAAAGTAAAAATATCAAATTGAGTTCCGATCTGGATTTAAATAAATATAAAACACGTTATTATTTCTTGGACAGATATAGAGCGTTAGAGAGAACAGGTTATGGAAAGATTCAACTATAATCTAACAATATAAATAATAAAGGCCATCATGTTTTGCACGCATCGAGAAAAAACCACGGTGGATTTCAATTAAATATAACATGGTTTTATTTCTTAGACACTTGGCTCTGAACTAAATACAATATTACCATATCTTAATTCGATTTAAAGTTAAAAAAAATTATAAGCACCACGTGTTCAGTGATGTAACTATACGATACTTGCTACCACGTTACTACACAAATATATAGATATATATATTATAGTTACGAACAGTGAAACGAATAACATTCGTTTGTTTTGCAAGCAAAGCATATTTTTGCTTCCGATCTTTTTGATGTTTTGTCCTCTGTTTAAAAAATATGTTGTTAACATAATGAACAACGCAGACGATGTCTATCGATGTGTATCGGCGGCTACTATAAGATACTCGTACATACATATGTTCATATGAACATACATGAAATGTCTGGCATATCGAAATAAGCTCATATGGATATTTGCATTTTACCAAAAGCCAAACGAACGTTATTTATGCTTTATGTGTGACTGTACACGAGGGCTAATCGGCTAAACCGAATATGAAGGGACTTTATTTAGAGAGTTTTTTTCCAGAGTAATTTAGGTCAAAAAACAAACAAAGGGAGTGTAGAAAAATTTCGTAAGCGAAAATGCTTATGTTTATTTATAATTAAAGATCGGGAACGAAGAAGTGGACGGCGGCCGGTCTGAACGCAAAAAAATAATAATTTACGTCTAATTTCCTCGCATGTTTTCCTAAGCTACTGCTCCGATTACGATGCGACTTTGAGTATTCGCCGTTGGCGCTTAAGTGAAGCTTTCTGACATAGTATCATCAAAATATCATATAGTAGGTATATAAGCAAAATATTCGGAAAATTACCAGTAACTACTTTATGCTTATTTTTGACTATTGTTGGTTTCTCCACTTCTCGTGGCGCAATATTCCACGAGTGATATATCAGCAGTCGCGCGAAACAATGCAGTTTAAGAGGCTATTCAATACAAAAATAACTAAGTTAGTGCGTTATTGACGCAACACTTGTTTATTTTACAATTGATAACAATTTATTTACGCGTCGCTTTTCACTTTTTACAATGAAACCAGCTATATTAAAATGGATGCTTTTGTTTGAATTACTCATATCTATATCACACTATATTCAAATAAAACGCATGACAGAACAACATATTGTTTTATCATAAGCCGTATGATTTCACTCGCGCAGTTCCAATGGACGTTTTCGATTTTATTCCATCAACAATTTTATCAGTTACGTAAATAGACTAGTGTGTATCTGTTATGTAAACATAATGAGTGTATACATATGTGTGTCTGTTAATTTTTGTTCGGTTGATAACGCAATGGACTGGTCCTGGTATCATTGCGCTACGTACGTACAAGCATTAGGGCTGGCGAAAGAGACGGACTATCGGGTTTATTAATTGTACAGTTCGATTTGTGCTATGATCAAAAAAAGAAATATATATACAGTATTATTATTTAAAAAATCACAATCATGACTATATTGTATAAAGATTATGCTATTCTGATTGAAGTCACGTGTCAAGGTCCTTCGTAAGGTGTCAGTCTCGGGCTATCGCGAAAAAACATAAATGAGTTAAGCCGGTATATATCATATGCAAAATAAATAATTTCATTAATAAATCTTTAAAAAACATAAAAAATAACAAGGCAAGAGCTAATGACTTTTCTAGTATAATAAATGACAATGGGTAACGTTGACCATCTACCTTCAAGCAACATAGATTCAACACACATTTATTAATTTTTTATTATAATCTGCACAAAAAGGCAAAGAGAATATATTTTTAATATCACCAGAGCAAAAATGCATGCATGAAATGTTTTGAAAACTGGCAAAATATCAAAAGTGACAACCCTATTACACAGTCAGTCGTTAAAGGAGCGAGGTTATCAGTTCACCACGGATAAGTGTAACTTGTGCGTTTAACAAGCAAATGTCATATTAACTTGACACGATGTGACGCCAACTGAGAAGTGGATTAAATACACGTCCGGAACATTCTAGAGTTCCTCTAGAGTTGTAGGTACTCTTATAACTGTTTTGAATAAATATAATCAATGTAATTGCTTTTACGTAGATATGTATGCACAAGTCATATATATGTATATATAAAATGAAGGCTATGTGCAATTAACCAATAATAAATATTTTATATAGATACCGATATAGTTTTCAAGTCATATGCGACTTCAGATTTTCTAGTTGGTTCAGCAGTTGGCTGTGCTTTTTTGATAACGTTGTATTGTTATTATTACTGTAACGCCAGGTGTATCCTTGAGTAGGCAGAGAGCACCGTATGCCAAATATAGCTATTTTTGCAAACGCGACTAATGCAATTAACACTATTGCAGTGTCTAGTTACGTGTCAAATATAAATTAATTTCTCTTGCCATTTATGGACCGCGGCCTTAACAATTGCCATTCTGAGAGGATACACATGTCCAACAGTACAATCAAAAAGGCTTAATGATAAATATGATGATTTATAACACGTTTCTCAAGAAGCTTAAGAAGATTAACAAACAATAGGATATTGTTATATTTCCAATAGATTTCTAGCTTCCAGAAGCTTCCAAAATCTCATCGCTATTGAGTTCATTGAGCAAATGGTTAATTTCAGGTTATATCGAGGTTTGTTAGGTAAATTAATAAAGGCAATGATTAACGATGTTTGTGTGACAAAATAAATACTTACATGTTCAACGATACCACCAATGACATTTAGTCCAAAACTTGAATAAAACTTAACAATTTCAAGTATATTCTCACAAGTCAAAAGTCAACCTTTGAACACATTTAACCGCTTCCAATTGCAATAAAATTACCATAAACCTTAACTGTTTCGTTTCCGTCACCGACACGTATGTACGACTATATGGGAGCGACTACGAAAACTAATACAGTGTAACTACTGACGAAAATTGACACACCCTCGGCATAGCGGAGAGCATCAATGATATTCCTATGACCCGCGATGGCAGTCACACTGTCTGGAGTGCAGAATCACATGGTCTAATCAGCTGATAAACACGCTGGCTGCGATCCAAGCTGCATTAGTGAGTGTGTAGACATGCTGAAAACGAGTCTGACACATGATTGTGCCATTGATGGGGAGATTTTTCTACATAACGTTGCATACAAAAGACAAAAGGTATCGATTACGATTTGGAGCCTCGCCATATTGCAATTGCAATGATTGTACAGTGGTTTTGATTTTACGCGTGCCTGTCCAGGGGGTTTGGGTTCGAATACGGAGGACGTATCTGTAAATTATGGAGTTATGTGGAATAGATAGTGAACCTATTGCTATACACCGGTCACAGATACTCCGAGCCACTACAAGAAAATCGAAGTTGAAAATCCAAGAATACCCGACCCGGGACTGAGCAGCAAAAAAAAATTAATATCATCTAGGCTGAATATCATTTCGCGACCTCGCTGCAAACGGCGAGAACTCATGATGAAGGACCTCGTACAGGTCCGAAACTAGTCAAGCCACTCCGAAAAACGGACGTGAGTTAAGCCCGTACATATACTTATAATCATAATCCAATAAAATGTAATGTTTTCATTTTATCATTAATTAAAACAATATATCATGTGTGAGCCAGCAAGTATCACGCCGAACAATCGATCATCAGTTTTATCAAATAAAGAACTACAGCACTTTCAATAAAAATATACATATAGTTGTACACTGACGCACGATCCAGACAGACGACAGAGTGAGCAAAATAGGCATGAAAGTTTATGCTTAAAAATAAAAAAGGCAACTAAAGACTATTGCAGTCCTAAGATATTAATATTATTAGCATATCATCGCGCCAGGTCTCCTACGGGGTGGGCAGAGAATACAAAGTGCAAAATATCTCTATCCTTACAGACTTGCCCGGCGTCTTCTACATTCATCAACTCTACACACAAGTACGCCGGTTTCGGAATAATAATAATAACAACGTGACATGCACAAGTGCACAACGTGCTCCGCGAACGTCGGTAATAACATCAGAACAGTCGATAACCTATAGCTGTCGGAGGTGGGGTGCCGCAGATTAACTTATCGAGGTTACACAATATACGTTTCGCTCGTCGCGCTGAACGTGGAAGGGTGCGAAATAACGTTACAATCTCGTAATAAGTACAGACATGTTAGAAAATTATTCATGTGTATTTTTTTATATTAAATACTAATCAAAACTGTGAAAATAACCTATGATGGGATGACGATCCGGCCCGGTGGAATGATGATCTGCGAAAGGCTGCAGGTAGATGCTGGATGCGACAAGCCGAAGACAGGGCGCGATGGCGCTCATGGGGGGAGGCCTATGTCCAGCAGTGGATCGAGATAGGCTGATGATGATGATGATGATGTAAATATAACATTACAATAATCAAACACAAGAACATCCAACTGTCAAGCGTACGTCACACATTCAGTTGACAATAACCCAAACATCACCTAGTGTCTCCTGTTAGTTGCAGTGTCAGACATCGGTGTGCATCTTTCTCAGAATGAGAAGGGTTTGGGTCATAATATGCCATTCTGGCCAAGTACGGCTTGTCACACGCTTATAAACCGTAACATTACGCTTGTATCTCCTCGAAGGGGTAGGCAAAAAGAGTGTAAGAAACTCCGTTTCATCAATTACATTTACATCTCGCCACCGAATAGGCGGTGGAACTATTTCTGTACACCGGGAACAAATCCAGACGCCGAGCTGCTACTGGGAATTCCATGTTAGAAAATTAAATTTTGGCCAGATTCAGGGTACAAACTAATAAAGATGAACTGAGGAACGATTCTTATAGAAATAACTGTTGGTAAGAATGAATAGTGCGGAGAAAGGAAAGGCTAGTAAATGTGTTACAATTAATTGCACTTACCTATTAATTTTTATATACGTACACACACACACACGAGTTTCAGTAAACAGATAAGTTGATAAGTTCAACCCGACGGGTCATTGCAAGTTTATTATGTAATTAACGAAATTATTGAAAACATATATGTAATATTATAAAATTAACGATTCTTATTTGCACCGCTGAATGATAATCATGAGACCGTGATAAAGAGCTTTTGAAGCGGAATCTTTTTATTGATAACCCATAAATAGCAATACGTGGAAACGTTGACCTATATTTTTTACAGCGTTGCTAAGGCAATTTTGCCATGAAAAATGCATAGACACTTACATAAAGTCTTCTAGATCCACGACATTAGTATATTGACAGGGTTGTCCGTCAACGTTGTAACACATGGAATTATAGTCCCACCGTTGATTCTGCTGGCAGGGGAGATTTAGGGGGTTTTGCAACACGTGCTGAGGGTAGACCAGATTCTGGGGTGAACATCGCGTCACTGGAGGATAATATTGCGACGTGTCATCGTACACTGGATAGTTGGCAACGTAGCACTGAACTGAAAGATCACTGTACATATACGGCACGTTCGTATTGGGAACATTGTACTGTGTCACTGGCTGCTTAACCCACTGGCTGGCCATCGGGCACTGCATGCTCCAGCCGGTCTCCTCGAACGTGCCCACCACTGGGCACTGCTGAGGCAGCCGATCGTCGGTGAGCATCGATCGATCGAGCATCGTGCTGGCGATAATACGATTTACATGCGAGGAGAACGACAAAGAAGTCCATCGGGGCGCATAATCAACGTGCGACTGATAGCGGCAAAGATGGGCTTATCTCGCCCCGTAATAACTCGCGTAGTAGCAAAAAAAACTCGATATTAGATAACGAAAAACATTATTAAATTCGACACTCTGTGCAATGCTTCGACCGATATCAAACGAAAAGTGTCAAAATGACCTTCAATAAAAATGTCTTCAAGTGAAACAAAACGAGTGGTATAGTAGCGATCAAAATTTGAGCGCCATTTATAAAATTTTTAATAACTATTGACGTTATTGATGTTCTTATATTAAAGAGCAGGTACGCTTCTTTAAATCTTCCCTTTATGCTACTGATTGACTAGGCTATGTACCTGACATCGATAATATGAACGTAAACACTTAATGTTTTATCTAATGCAGCTTTAGGTACTTGTAACATGCA
>DWEE01000938.1:0-14748 GCA_018245755.1 Parelbella macleannani | reverse complement strand
TAATAAATATATAGACGTTATAATAATATCTTTCACTCTATTTTGCACATGTAGTTACATACTTATGTTGATTAATGTGATTAATATAAGTTTAGATTATTAAATTTCTCGTAAAACTGTTTTTACATTACATTAAATTTCTGTAACATTGTTCTGTTCTTTATTGCTTATATTTTCCACTGTACTCATGATAATGTCAAAATTTTTCAATTAAATTAATATTAAATGAAGTCATAACAAATTCCTACAAAAGTACTAAAATATGATTTTGTACCATCGTGCAAGTATTAAGTGGCAATAGTGTATTATTTCAAGGATAGTAATTACAGGATACTGTACTGACATAATTCAGCGCAGAGCACTGATGCTGGGTCCGTTAATATATTGGCTGATGTAATTTATGATGGGGTATAATTCTGCATTTTCACTCGGTGTGCAAATTTTCGTACGTACCGTCGGATATTACACGGACTTACGTTTAATTGCCGACATTAATCTTTTGACCGTAACCGATTTCGGCACGAACGTTGCCGTACATCAGAGGTGTTTGCAGTGTGGGTGCTTGTATATAGAAATAGAAAACGTTATATTTAACACGTGGTATGTCCCGTAGAATCACCCGCTTATAATTTAAAAGAAGCCGCAGATAAACAATTTACAGTACTCTACAGCTTTAAGTGGAATTTTAAAGTTAGATAAACAATAATAATTTGTATCCAATCATGGATCTTTAGCTCAACAATCGCCCTTTCCACTAGACCAACGAGGCAGTCATATATTTCTATGTGATAAAAAGTATAATACGACAAACTAAAACAATGGTATTTTAAATGCAAAACAATACTCGGTACTGGCGTTTCGGCGCGTATTTGGTATGTATATAAACGGACCCACGAAGCGTAATTGTTAGCGAACTCGCGAAGTATTAAGCAGCGGTTTATGTTTTCACTGGCGCACTAATTTCGGATTAGCATCGCTTGTTTAGGAGGTTTATTACTCGCCGGGAGGCTTTTGTTATTATTGTTATTATTATTCTAAACTGCTAATTTTGTATCGTGTTTCACGTATCATCTTATAGCACGCCTTTCTTTCTTTGGAAGTAGGAAAATACTTTTTGTTATATGCTTAAAAGATGTGAAATTGTTTATTTATTAATTTACCTTTCATTGTTATTAGCAAATGGTATGTCCCTGTACATGAGTGTTTAATATTGAATATCGCCCACAACGGCTAATAGGAAATAAGTTACAATTTCTTACAAGTGTACGTAGGTTTTTTAAGACTTGTGGCGTTTACCAAACCTCACATTGCCAAGATGACACCTCTTCTCTTTTTAAGGGACATCCACGTCCAACAGTGGAACGTCAAAAAGTTTTATAATGATAACGACTGTAACGTATATTTTTGTATAGTAAAATTTTCTGTATCAGTGTTCAGTAATTCAGTAGACTTACACTAACTAACTAACGTTTATTATTCTGTTCAGTAAACAAAGACAAACTGATGTAACATTTCTGTGCCATTACCTCGTATTTTCGACAATCTGCCAACCCACGCTTATTATGCACTATAAACTTACGTCACAGGACGAGATGAGCAACGACACTGTGCCGCTCTTTCGTTGAATGCAAATATATGTATACCTAATCCTTTTAGATTATAAATGGACATTCTAAATCTCTTTTTTAATTCTATTCCAATTCCTATCGACCTAATGGTGGATAGATGCAATTTTAACAATAAGCAAAGTTGATATTACAATGATTGTATTAGTAGGCATTCCTAGGCATTTGTTGTGTGAAATGAAATGTATTTCATTTGTTGCAGATGGGCAACGTGAATGCGTGGCGGACGCGGCGGCGGCGCTGTAGGTGAATAGGATTTGAAATGGCGCGGTGGGCGCACGCGGTGTTCGCGACGCTGGCGCTGGCCACCGTGCGGGCGTACCTTGTGCTCGTGTCCGACACCGCGCCAGCCGGCCACGAGATCCTGGATGCCGCCGTCTACAAGCTGGGCTCCGAGCGCACTTACGCAATCGACGTACACCGCACTGCTAACTTTGTCCATCACATCCTTCGCGTGAACCGCACCACTGGCCTCGTTACCTTAAGAAAACGACTCCGGTGCGATGGCGTTCTCTACCCTAACCTCTTCACTTTCTATGTCGATTCCACGTCGGACCGCATCCGCGATATCGACTACTACAGTCTCCCTATTCGCGTGCTAGTCACTGGCGAGGACTGCAGCCGGAGACATTCTGATTTATATGACATAGATTTTGATCGGGTTTACGATCAGAACGACGCCGCAATTCAATACGAAGATGATCATCCGAGAGATAAACGCGAAGCGATCTACCCGGAGACAGTAGATTGGCGGTTGTTAGAAGAGCAAGAATTGCTATCTAGTCAGTATAATGTATTGTCCACGGCTTATCCGTGGTCGAATGCGATGTTCGAGGACTTTGTAGATAGAAATAGAACAAAGCGATCTCTTTCAATGGTGCCCTTTGATATGGCCATAGATATCAAAATAGCGGAGGCTAAACAATGGATTTCGGAGACGTACGCAAGCTTCGCCATACCGACCACGGATCGATGGCAAGGAATTTGTTTAAAGCGGTCACAATTTGTTAATTCCTTAATGGCGTTTCTGCCTCGGACAGTACAGAAGATGTGCAAAGTGCAGTTCTTGGACGTAAGCGATCCTAGATTCATAATCGAAAGCAGTCAAGGCGACTTAGTTGCAAGCAACGACGTGTGCATTCAGGAGCCGATGTGGAAAGTGTCTGTTTTATTCACGTTTAATTGTGACCGGACTAATATCGTCGACTCTGATCATAGATTGAAGATAGTGTATCACCATCAAGAGCTTAATGACACGGATATCGCTAGAAGGGTGAAAAGGGAATTGCGGAACCAATCGCCTTATTTCGAACAAGCACTATACGTTGCTTCTGTTGCTGAAGAACAGCCACCAGGCGTCACCGTTACAACTGTGAGAGCGCGGTAAGCTTATACAGTAAAACAAAAATAGTATCTTAACCATGTAAAAATGACCCTAAGTAGTGACAGGAAACATAACACGAGTTAAAGGATCAGCTAGGATGAAATTGATTCAATTTGTAGGCTGTATAATGTTTCACGTTAACTCTGGCCAGTGAATTATAATTTCTCGGATGCAGCACCTATGACCATAAACCATCTGTCAGCTTAATTGACTTTAAGCTGGCTCGTTGGGCTTTTATGAACTCATCTATTTTATGCCGCCCGGAAACATTGTCATTGTTCAGCCGGCAGACAATGGCCGGCGCGTCATAAAGCTAAAGCGACTCAATTTACACCGCTGACGCGGTCAGTCTGTTCAAATGAGACTCGTATTATGCGACATCACCAAACATTTTTGCCATTTTTTACGTCATAAATCATGAATTAGAAACTAATGTTTTCACAGACGAAAAAAGTACGTGTTGCAATACAAAAGAGACAATCGCAAGAATCTCTAGATTTTCTAAACGATTTTAATGATGCGTGTTCTTAATCGTCTTTTAATCATTATCGTAGAAGAAATCATATTATTTCCCGTGACAAATGCTTACCTAGTTTCTTGTGTACATCCGTTGTACTCTACTTTTTAGAGTAATAAAATTTCTTGTTTGATTTCATTACTTGCGAGCCTCATTCAAAAACATTTTTTATTGCAAACGATGTCAATTGAATTGTCGAAAAGGATAGAATTATCGTTCCATCTCGTGTGTTTATATGTGTAGTCCCTAAATAAATATCGTTAAGTTGTCAAAACGTGACCACATCACGCTTAGTGATATCGTTTAATGCTGTTACCAAATCGCCTACGCGTTACCACGA
Source organism: Parelbella macleannani (assembly GCA_018245755.1). Classification (NCBI taxonomy): domain Eukaryota; kingdom Metazoa; phylum Arthropoda; class Insecta; order Lepidoptera; family Hesperiidae; genus Parelbella; species Parelbella macleannani. Next base: position 10,882 of record DWEE01000938.1, on the reverse strand, counting down.
AATGAAAGATGGATGTTAATTATTCAAATACATTCCAGTTGGGACTATGTTCGTCATGCTGGGTTATTTAACTTTTTTCGTAGACATATTTAACTGAGTAGCGCTCTAGAGAGCACATATTTGTGTTTTTTCTAAAGTTGGATTCGTGATACATTCAGTTTTCGTATTAATTCAATTGTATAGTAAAAAAATAAAATGAGGACTGCCGACAGAAGTGAATATTTAAAACTATACTTTGAATTTTCAAACTGATTGTAACATTAAAAATGAAGATTTTGTTTTAACGTAAATCCTTAAATGAATATTGCAAATATTAAAATAAAGGCTTAGTTTTTGAATTTTCTTATTCATTTTTACGTACATAATATTATTTTCGCATGAAGTATGCGCAACAATAGCTAACTTGTCCGCTACAAAGCTTTTGATCTCTGTGAGACCGTAACGTCCCACAACTCATACATTGCCCCGCAGGCACACGCGCCTCAGCTAAGGCTAAAGAAGTTAACAATTCAAAAATAATTTTACATGCAATTGTTTATGTTGAATTAGTCGTATCAGTCGCTTTTGCTATCAAGAAAGAAAACTTATTTTTCCGACGGTACCTTTGTCACTCCTCAGACTTCAAATGGTTGATCTGGAAATAATTGAAATAATCACTTATACCAATTTCTAGGGACCCAGAGAACAGCCCAGTGACGTATTCGATGTCGAGTTTATTGGACTCGCGGTCGGCGGGCATGTTTGCGGTAGACACGAGGACGGGCGTGGTGACCACGCAGGCACGCCTCGATAGGGAGAGGCTTGACGTCCACTACTTCAGAGTGGTTGCCCAAGACGATACATTTCCACCGAGGAGCGGGACTACCACACTTCAGGTATCTAGAGAATCCAGGAAACTCTTTGGCTGAATAATTTTGTAGTAAATACCTTTTAAACTAATAAAACCTTCCGCGACATCTCTTTATTTGCAACGTCTCGTGCACAAATATTGCTTTTCAGCTACTCGTTGCATTCAGTACCTACTCAACAACTCCAAAACAGTTACCACGGGATATATGTACATAGCCGTGACTTATAATTGTATGTAACATTTTTTTTAAATTTTCAGATCAATGTATTGGATTGCAACGATCACTCGCCAGTATTCGAAATGCAGCAGTATGAAGCATCAGTCAGAGAAGGTGCCAGCCCTGGAACCACTGTCCTGACTCTTAAAGCTACCGATCAGGATATAGGGAAGAACGCTGAGGTGAATTTAAATAAAGATAATGGATTATTTTAATTTTAAAACCTTAAGCATTATTATGTTTCGTTTTTAAATGAGGCAAATCAAAATTGTTTTCAAAATGATTAACTTATAATCACGTTTTATTTGGTTTTACGTGTTACGTAAATATTATAGACTTCATTTCTATATATTGTTTAATACATTTGCCTATCCTGTCATCCTCCATCAACACAGGTGGAGTACTCGATCGAGTCGGTCACAGCGGATAGCTTAAACCCGGAGGCAGTCAACGAGTCAACCAATGAACACACAGACGCCCAAGACGTATTTCGGGTAGATGGTCGAAGCGGAGCATTGCTGACCCGAGCTCCTCTGGATAGAGAGAAGATATCCCGGTACACGGTTATCGTGAAGGCGACTGACCAAGCGAGTCCCGTCTCTGACCGACTGTCTAGCAGGTGAGTAATAACACTGACTTAGGTCCCTGATGATATTATTATCCTGGAACCCCTCCACATATTACCATCTCCTCCCAAACTAGGCAAAACCTGTACTGTGACAAGCGCAAGGCTGCCATGTACCAGGTTGTTATAGATAAAAAATACTCAGTACTTATTAAATCAACCAATTTCCAACGAGTTATTGTAACAGAACTGTTAAAATATTGTTTTGTTACTCTTTTATCGACTACCAGTTAGCCGGGTGCAAACTTTTTATGTATCGCTGATGGTCTTCTCATAACAATCACTTCACATTTGGAACTTACTCCAATTTGATGGTCACACACGGTAAAAAAACGGCCAAAATAATTATATGTTCAAAATATATTAATGATCCTTAAGGTGTTCAGGTTTCTGGTTTATTATCTAACCAAGATAACCAGTACTAGCTGTTTAAAACCATATAGGGAAACACGTAAGCGTATGTGATACATCTGACATATGGTCACTGATGCTGCAATTGACCTCAAGTTTCATGACGTCACTTAACATAATATGTAATATAGTTCGCCGTTTACATATTATATATTACAACATAAATCTGAGTACCTCATGAGTAATATTTGTAATATCATAGTATACTTAAACTGATTTATTTAACACAAATAACCTACATAAAGAATTACCCAATCGGTGTTAATATCTTACGTTTAATAAACTCAATTCAGCTTAAGGACTTGGTGAAGTATGAAACATAAGTTTCGAACGTGACTCAATATGGTCGGTCGTTCGTAGTAATAGCACTCCATACGTTTTATGTTCAGTGAAATGTTCCTCACGCAATGAACGAATTACAATAATTCTATTCTATATAAAGATTTTCGTGTGTTTCTCGATTAGTAAAAGGTTGATGGCTTGCAAAGTGTCCTTGAATGTCGAAGCTCATTCGTGTGGAATGTTCGTGTTGAATAATTATATTAAATACGCCTTTTAGATTTGCGATAGTTCAGTTGTAGTTCTGTGGCACGTGATTGTTATAGGTCAATTTAAATTTGAACATTGCAATATACTCGTAGTTATTATGTAAAGGGGAATAGAGATTAAAAATCTACACTCAGTTAATATAGTCCGATTTTTTATATTATTTTATTTAATAAGTCATGTTACGAAGAGCGCTTTAGAGTATAAAAATAATTTTTATAATTTTTGGTTACATGATCGTGTTAAATAGGTATCTTTTTACATACACAATCCCTCCAATCAATCACGCATCTGTCCGTCCATAAACTGGACCTTCAACTATACAAGCGTTATTACTTTTTGATATCTGATTGCAAGGTACGATGGTAAGTAGCTAAAATTTTCCTGAGATTCACAAAAAATAATAAAGTTACGTTACCAATCAAGTGGAGTTATAGTGGGAGACCTTGTGTAATGTTAGTTCCTCCGTTCTTAATCATTCACTACATTCATTCAATTCTAAACAGATAATAATAAAAGACAAATGAATGATAGAAAATGTTTTAGCCATTATGGTCTATTTTTTAATGCCTATTCATTGGTGTTCAATGAAAATACATAAATTGCAATATTACTATTAAATGTCTCGTGAGTGTTTATACACATGTTTATATATTTATCTACCGGCTTAACTCAGATATGTTTTTGGAGATAGGCTGACTACATGATATGTAGGTAGTGACCAATACGAATCTCTGCTGTGTTTTCGTTTTTGATATTTGATCTGATAATTATTATGACATCGTTTTGACACAGTATTCGTTTTCAGCGCCACTATCCACGTGAACGTTCTAGACGACAACGACAACTACCCGCAGTTCAGTGAGAAAACGTACACCGTGACCGTAGATGAAGACATCAGCGTGGCCGACAACCCAGTGATCGCCAGAATTAAGTATGTAGTGTTCTGTAGAATAGTTTATTTATTTTTCATAATCTAACAACAAATAATATTTTCATAAAATATCATGTTTATTGGACCGTTAGTTTTGAATTCGCTGAAATTAACACGTTCGTTAAAGATTATTTTCTAATTGTTTTAGAGTTTTTATATATTTCATAACTTTCACTTTAATCGATAATACCCTAGTATAGAACAACCTATTTAATTGTTGCAGAAATTACTGAAAATAACTATAAATACAACATGCAATTTCAAGAAAACTTTTAAAAGTTATTTACAAAAACAAAATACCCATAAGCTTATGTTAGTCCGTTGCTTTCTAACTATTATGTATTGCGGCACCGGCTCCCGCAGTATTGTCTGGAATTTAAATTTACAACTCCACAATAAATTGTTGCTTTAACTCCCTGTGTTTCCGATAGTTTAATGTGATATAATATTATTTAAGTTGTATAGGAAGCAAGTCTGCTGTGTTTTATGCTTGCCTTCAAAAGAGCTTGCCTTGACGATATATTATCTAATAATAATCTTGTAAATCAAATTGTCTAAACGCATTTTATATTTATTTAATTTTATTAAAAAGTGTAGGAAAAAATAAAATGTTCTACCAACACTCTATTAGAATCTGTAAGTTATTTAGTTATACGAATGTACTTCTCTGCCTACTTCTTCGGGGATTTCAGGCGTGATGATACGTTTTTAATTTATTGAATATCGTTTTTATACCTTCCCAACTGTGATCGGTAAAGTCAAATATCTTGTAGCTTATTTCCGATTCAGGTATTTAAGGACTTGCTATATCCATATCGTCACACCAAGTGTTTTTTTTAAACCTGTCTTTTCGTTCTATCCCATATATAATATTCTGAAAGTTGAAAATATAAATCCCAAATAAATATATGAAGCTAGAGTAATAAAAAAATTCTAGTCGACTTGTTAAAAACTAAAATAAAAAAGGTATTAAAATGAAAATCGTAAAACTTTATCTGTATGGGATTTTTAGTTTTTCGGCCTTGTCCGAAATGAACTGTGCAAAATAATATTCGTTGGGTTGTTCGTCCATGTAACTACGTAGTTAAATGCAAATAAAACAAAGTAATTTATCGTTTTCTCTTCTGACAGGAGATCTACCTCCAACAATGGATAGACAACAAGGGTTGGTGATATTGGTTGTAATAATGATAACGAGGCATACATAAAACGACATTTAATAAATTTAAGATTAGAATTCTAATTGGTAACTAGTCGCTTATAATACTCTCGTTATTAATTTAAAATAGATTACATGTAAACCAACATTATGTCAATTTGAACCTCATATTTTCCATTTCAGGTCTAATTAAAAAATATCATTGTATTAACAAATACATCTCAAAAATCTTTATTAAAAACTACCTCCAAACGTAAGCAGATGTTGTTAAAACTCGTACTGTTTCGAAGTTTCTCAATTTTTAATGAGTTCAAGTTTGTTCAATCCGAGTAGTTTCGTACAGAGGCTCTTCCAAGATCAGGGGTTAGATAGTCAGCTTAATACAGCACAGCGTAATACGTAGTTGTCTTACTCAGGACTTTTAAAACTTAATTTTAAAATGTCTATTTTTTTAAATACGTTGTAGACAAAAATAATTTTTCAGTTCAATAATACCCTAATAAATAGGTTAGTAACTCTCAGTGAACTTTGGACTTAAACAAATTTGAAACTATATCATAAAGTTTTAAAATAGATCGAATTGTAATTGTAAAAAGACCGGCATGTGACAATATATTATGTAGTATGTAACATTCCTAATTCCATTTTTAAAGTTTTAATAGCTAGAATAGAAATGACGAAATCAATTTTCTTTCAATTGGTTCTTTACATAAATGTACGAGTATATGTACCTATGCTCTTCATTCCTCTGCCTACTTCTTCGGGGACTACCGGCGTGATGTTATGTTTACGTTCCAAATAAATTCATGTAAATATTGGTTACTCTAATTACTTAACCTATGTATGTCATGAGTTTATTCAAATATGTATATTATGCCTACATAAATCCGTACAACCGTCTCATTTGTACCACAGAGCAACGGACGCGGACGTGGGTTCAAACGCGGCGATTCGGTATGCCATTATAGGCGGGAATACGCAGATGCAATTCTCCATAGACAGCCTCAGCGGAGACGTATCGCTGGTGAAGTCGCTAGACTACGAACAAGTTCGGAGTTACCGACTCGTTATAAGGGCCCAAGGTTTGTGACTGCGTAGAATTTCAGATTGACAAAAAAAATGTTTCATTTACATATTTCATCAAAACTTTTGTCAAACCCAAATCATTGTTAATTTATGGTATTGCAACAGATATGTAATAATACTGAAAGTGATATGAAAGTGATATAAAAAAGATATCGTAATATATACGTATGAAATGATTAAGTTTTTCGCTTGGTTTTCTCAGTTGAATCGCATTTTGGCCCGATAGTCGACTAAGATTTGCAAATGTGAGATTCGTAGAACATTTTATTAGGTCTGTTAGTATGAAGGCCATGTAAAATTTTCAATTTTCATAATAATTCTGACCAATATCACGGTTTGTATATAGTGCCTATTAATTTCAAGATGGCGGCAGTCCTTCCCGCTCAAATACAACTCAGCTACTGGTGAACGTGAAGGACGTAAACGACAATGCGCCTCGGTTCTACACATCGTTGTTTCAAGAGAGTGTGAGCGAGAGCGTGCCTGTAGGATACAGTATCGTTAGAGTAAGTATTATGGTAATACATTAAAATATTAGAAGATTCATGTCTCAAGACTTTTTAACTTGCTACATCAACAAATTTTAAGTTATTCTGTTAGTGTAACATTGAGAAATAATAAAAAAAATATTTGCAAATCAAATGAGCCATGAAGACGAGATAAAAATAACAAAATGCTTTTTGCAATGAGATTAATGTAAACTTGAGACTAATAACTTGTCTTACTTACAATCGCGGTTTATTGGAAAATTGTTCACACAGCGCCATCTAGTACCAAAAATCAAATACTTACTTTTGTAACCACAATTTGCACCTTCCTTTTCAACAAATTTAATTTTAATTCAACCCCAAGGTGCAAGCCTACGACGCAGATGAAGGTGTGAATGCGGAACTAACATACAGTCTATCAGACAAGGACTACGGTGGGAACAACGACTTGCCCATTGCGATCGACCCGCGCTCAGGCTGGGTGTACACCTCCGCTTCCTTGGATAGAGAAGTCCAATCAAAGTATCAATTGCAGGTAGAAAAATCATGTACAGTACATACATCGTTGTACATTAGACACCTTAACTGAACGTGGATTAAAAGCTTCACACACTAAGAAACGTTATTAAGACTTACTACCTAATATTAATGTCATTGATTGATTATTATATATTTACATACATGCTACACCCTTTGAAAGTAGCAAAATGTCAATTACCTACTGTATTTTAAAAGCACTTTAACATAATGTAGATATCACACTTATACGATCTACAAATACATACACCGTTCTAGAAACTTCCAATAACTTCTTAGGTGACAGCGACAGACGGTGGGTCACCAGCGAAGTCTGCCAGCGCGTCTGTGGTTGTAGTGGTCCAGGACGTGAACGACAACGACCCGGTGTTCATGCCACCGCAGTACGAGGTCGAGCTGGCTGAGGACGAACCGCCTGGCACTCCCGTCGTCACTGTTACCGCTACTGATGCTGATGAGGATAACAGGTGAAGAAAATTCCTAATAAGATACATTTCTAAAGTATGAGCTGTACTGTCACTGCTGAACGTGCTAAGATATTAATCAAGAAAATTTCTTTTGGCAGTTGCATTTCTTATATGTTGTCTGTATTGGCTGATTATGATCTAGTTGTATTTACATCCCACTTCTGACTAAATATTAAGGTTATAAAATGACACAATATAAAATGATTCCTTATATTGCAGACTCCACTATGAAATCACTGCAGGGAATACGCGCGGTCGTTTCTCCATCACGTCCCAGAACGGCCGCGGGCTCATAACCGTGGCGCAGCCTCTGGATTTCAAGCAGGAGCGTCGCTACGTGCTCACCGTGACCGCTACGGACTCCGGTGGGCGCTCCGATACCGCCATGGTGCATATCAACATCACGGATGCCAATAACTACGCGCCTGTATTCGAAAATGCACCTTATACCGCCTCGGTAAGTTTCATATTTGAATGATATTGCTCCGACATGATCGCCATGTATATAGATAACAGTTCAGAGACATTCATGGTCTACAATAAGCACCGTGAAATTTAATAGCCTATGACATATAGGTTTTTTTCTAAAGAGTTATATACAATTACAGTCTTTCAATTTTGGGTCACAAAATATAGGTACATACCGCACCGATTTTTAGACCCTGACGACATAAGCGTCTATGAAACATTTAAAACATGTAATTGTATTTAAAAATGTATTTTCTTGTGAGGTGTTCGAGGACGCGCCGGTGGGCACGACGGTGCTGGTGGTGTCGGCCACGGACAGCGACGTGGGCGTCAACGCGCAGATCACGTACGCGCTGAGCTCGGAGATCTCCAACGAGGCCGTCGCGCACCACGACCACGAGTTCCTCATCAACCCGCACACCGGCGCTATCACCACCAACAAACCTCTAGATAGGGAGACTATGAGTGGTAAAAATACGTTTGATCACTTTTAATTGTCAATGGTGTGTAATTTATTAAAATATTCCTTTGAGTCTGTAACTTCAACCATTAGTAATAAACGATATTTGTTTTAGTATTCACAATTAAACATGTAATTGTATGTATATATATCAATGTTAATAAATTCAAAGTGAAGGCTTAACTTGGATATTCCAGTCCAATAGCATGTCCAATAGCACTGAGCTCGGAATTTGCCTGTTTACCCTAATTATATCTCATCTAATACCATATTCTAGGTTACCTTCTGACGGTAACAGCGCGCGACGGTGGTGTACCGTCCCTGTCAGACACAACCGACGTAGAGATATCTGTGGTCGATGTTAACGACAACGAGCCAGTTTTCAAACAACAGTTGTATACAGCCAGTATCATGGAAGACGCTTTAGTTGGTAAGTTTGCTGTTGTTCTTATACATAATATGTAATTGTGATATATTGAGTATCCAATTTCAATACAGAAGACACATTTCTAATTTTTTTGCTTTGGTTTTGAGTTTCGATCATTCGAACGTAGAATAAACAACAAATGTCACGCATCATATAACACACAACGTATGACCTTTTAATTAATATTACCAAAAATATGTCACTGTTTCTTCTGTCATGTGTAACATTACGTATATTCATGACATTCTAAAACCTATTAAATATTATCATATTATTATTTCGTCCAGGCACCTCAGTGACGCAAGTGAGCGCGACGGACGCGGACGTGGGTCTGAACGGGCGCGTGCACTATGAGCTGGAGCCCAAGGACAGGGAGGAGGGCTCCTTCGTGGTAGACCCTTCCTCGGGAGTGATCAGAACCAACAAGGCCCTGGACAGGGAGTCCGTAGCGATATACGATTTGAAGGCGCTCGCCGTCGATGGCGGAACCCCGCCCCAGAGCTCCACTGTGAGTTATATGCTATTTATCACTTATAATTTTGTTATCATGTTTGCATTTGACAGCATATTCATTATAACATATTGTTCTTTTAAGTAATTACGTTATTATTTACAGGTAATCGTACACATAAAAGTTGAAGATATAAACGATTCGCCGCCAGTCTTTGAAAGCGATTGCCTTATTTTCTACATCCCAGAGAACAGCCCCATTGGTACCACTGTTGGGGAAATATACGCCCACGATCCAGACGAAGGTCCCAACTCTGTAGTCCATTATTCTATAAAAGGTATTATATTCCTGACTTTTCTATTTTTCGAATATTCTAAATTATAAAAGATGCTTTTGTTTATTGTTACGTTCTTAAGTATTTTCAAGTACAAAAATCATATCTATATTTTTTGTCAGAATTCGATTCTATAAGTCTGGATCAAACGATCGCAATCCTTTTAGAGTAACTCCAAGCAACTCAAAAGACGTCATTAATGTTATCAATAGAATTTTCTATAACTCCTCTAGGCGGTGAGGATTCGAATAGTTTTTCATTGGAAACACGACAAGGATCAGATAAGGCGGAACTAGTGACCATGGTGGACTTGGATTACGAGAGCCCCAGAAAGAAGTATGAGCTAGTAATCCGAGCTGCCAGTCCCCCGCTGTGGAACGATGTGAGAGTGGAGATACTGGTGACAGATGTCAACGACAATGCGCCCATGATGAAGGATTTCCAAATCATTTTCAATAATTATAAGGACTGTTTTCCTGTGGGGCCATTTGGCAGAGTGCCAGCTTACGATGCTGACGTTACAGACAAGGTAAGTGAATGTCTCATGAAGATGTATTTAATGATCTTATAATTTAAGATAAATAATAATATGTTAATACAAAGGGACAGTTACACACATACCTACATGTATATATTATGATCATCATAATTATCACCCTATTTCTGTCCACTATTGAGCTTGATGTTCAGCTCTTCGCATCCTACCGTTGCCAGCCACTGCGTATATCGTCACTCCACCTAGCTGGAAGGCGTCCTACGCTACGTTTTCCAAGCCGTGGTCTTATATTATAGTAATATATAATTATTTGAACGGCCGTGCTTTTTCTTACAGCTACAATATCGTATACTTTCGGGCAACAACGCAAATTTAGTGCTTCTAAACGACACATCCGGCACTATGACGTTGTCACCTCAACTCAACACCAATGTACCAAAACTGGCCACCATGGAAGTTTCCGTGACTGGTAAGTGAGAAAGGTTGGCTGATGTAATAAACATTATTTTACTTAATTTTGCTTAACAATCTAACAACATTGGCATGCGATGTTCACATTAAACACAAAGCGATAAAACTTTTACGTGGAAATATACAAACTTTAAAGTTATATTTTTATTATTTTACTATCACTTAACACGATATCAAGAAATATTTTACTTAAAATTCATATTTCATACATAAATTAACTTTTTTAATCTTGTTTATTTATAACCTCGTGAAATATTTACTTAATAACAATTTATTTGCCATATTTGGCTAAAACAACTATGCATGTACCAGATGGTGTGAACGAGGTAAAAGCAGTCATGCAGCTGCTGGTTCGTCTCATAACGGAGGAGATGCTGTTCAACTCCATCACGGTCCGATTGAACGATATGACCGCCGAGCAGTTTCTCTCGCCGTTGCTAGGATTCTTCATCGAT
>DWEE01000937.1:0-14751 GCA_018245755.1 Parelbella macleannani | reverse complement strand
GAGTTGCTTTTAATGTTGGGTAGCTTATAATTGTTGATTTTATAGTTTAAAAGAAATATTTGAAACGAGTGGCAACTTGGCAAGCCCCAAGAATGAAATGCATCATTGATTTTATTATGTCATCCAGTGTTTGCATAGATATATTATATGTAGAGTAGGGAGCCAGCGTAAAATGTGTCCATCGAAAAAAAAGAGAAAGCAAATGAGGATATCTATCTGTCTCTTTTTACTCGTGCACGCACTGGTAGCGCTAGTGTAAATTCATTTCTAACCTTCGGACCTTGCCGCTCACAAGCAGTCGTATGTATTCTCTACTCTATATATAATATCTCTATCAATGTTTGAGATCAAATTGACAGATGGCGCTGCATACATTTGCACTAATGACTGCCAATGACCGCCATTCCCATATGTGCAGGGGCTGTTCTACGCAGTGGGCGGGCGGAACACGTCACCGGGCTCGTCGTACGACAGCGACTGGGTGGACGTGTACAGTCCGGCAGGCGAGTTGTGGCGGCCCTGCAGCCCCATGTCCACGCCGCGCCACCGGGTGCGTGTCTCTTCTGCACTACTTTGACCCTGGACACTAAAGCCTCCATGTCGATTGTCGGTTCTAATATTATTCAGTTGAAGAATAAAATTTGTTTTTGTACATACTGTTCATACAATCGCCTAGCAACGATTATTTATTTGAATTTTTTTAAGTTATAGATTCATCGGCTGATGAAAATGGGTCACAGTTATTTTAAGCACTTAATTGACTTTTTTGGATATGAATAATCCGAAACTTTGTTGTAGTGTACACTGTACACTGTAATCGATTTACCCAATTAAAAAATAACTGTTAAAGTCTATAGAATTCGTGGATTAATCAACGATTTTGACCAAGGATCGTTATTCAGATAAATACCGTTAAATAGTCTAATAACTTTATCCTAAAAATTCAGTGGTAATAAAATACATTAAATAGACGTGATCTTCCACTGACAACTGTTAGAGTATCAACACATTTAAGTTGACATAAGATAGTAGGTTTATGATAGTAGGTTATATTCATGTGCCTACTTATATTTTTATATAAGTTAGCGGTAAGTGTTAGAATTTATTAGTTATTTTGACGGTTTCAGGTAGGTGTAGCAGTTATGGATGGGTTGCTGTACGCAGTCGGTGGCTCGGCCGGATCTGAATATCATAAGTCTGTCGAATGGTAAGTGTATCTAATCTCTTCTTTTTATAACTCTTATTTTGCATCTATGTTTGTATCTAAAATATAAATATGAAAGCAACCTAGTTTCACCAAGTAAAAGTAGTTTGAAGTTCTAGCACTTAATATAGAAATAATAATATTGTCCTGGTTCAATGGAGACGTCCCAAAGTACCTTAGTCTCTCGACAGAGAATCTAAGGAGGTTTACTTACAAATGCGTCGTGATGCGGATCTGTCCGGCAGCTACGACCCGGAGAGGGACACGTGGACGTTGGTGGCGGCGATGGGCAGCGCGCGGCTGGGCGTGGGCGTGGCCGTCGTCAACCGGCTGCTGTACGCCGTCGGCGGCTTCGACGGCGCGCGCCGCATCAACACCGTGGAGTGCTACCACCCCGAGAACAACCGCTGGACCGAGGTCGCGCCCATGCACGTGGCGCGCAGCGGCGCCGGTGCGTGCTCATTACATTCATATATACACTGGGGACAAACATTTGCAATCGAATCATTTACGAAACTCTGATTATGAAATACGTTTGATACTATGTATTTAAAAAGTATGCAACCATAATTACATCTCATACATATTATCCTGAAAAGGTCAGAGTCAGTCATACTGATTAAGGCGTGTTGTGTCGCATTGCAGGCGTGGCGGCGCTAAATCAGTACATCTACGTGGTGGGCGGCTACGACGGCTCGCAGCAGCTAGCGTCCGTGGAGCGCTACGACACCGAGCGCGACGTGTGGGAGCACGTGGCGCCCGTGCGCGTGGCGCGCTCGGCGCTCTCACTCACCGTGCTCGACAACAAGCTCTACGCCATGGGTTCGTGCACCGCCCAATATGTACATTGTATACATTATATCGTAATTATTGAACGCCTCACAACAAAGTTTGTTTATATACATATGTATCCTTAATTTATCTTTTCAAAGATGAATTATTTCTTCTTATTCATTCCATTATTCAAGTTCTCACTGCCTATAATTTTGTCACATCATTCACCTAAAGATTTTAATAAAAAACACCTTCATTCCTTAGGCGGTTACGATGGCACATCATTCCTGGACATAGTGGAGGTGTACGAGCCGGCGGCCAACGCGTGGCGCAGCGGGCCCGCGCTGACGTCCGTGCGCTCGGGGCACGCGTCCGCCGTGTGCTACCAGCACGTGGCGCCGCCGCCCGAGGCCGAGCAGGCGCCCGCCGTGCTCAAGAAGCTGTCGCGGCGGCCGTCCGCGGCGCCGGCGCCGGGCCCGTCGGCGCCGCGCGCGCCCGACGTGCCCATGGACAACAACATCGTCGACACGCTATCCAACGCGGGCCCCAACGGCTGCTCATAGCGCCCCGCACCACCTCGGCTCGCTGTTGAATACAGGGAACTATATCGGGACTCGACTTGGTGGGTCATTGTTTGCCGATGACCCCGGAGAAAACTGTTAGCTGTTCGGTGTTTAACTGGAGTAGGCTATTGACTGTTAAGTAAATACAACGGTGTAGTGATCGAAGGCTGAGCCTAATTCTGTTGCTTAAACACATTCAGTCAGTTGGTCGCGATTATGGTACAATGTGTAGGTTCGAGTTGTTGCAACTTGATGAAACCTGTGCCATATTTCATTGTAATACAACAGTAGGTATACCTAATCATTGTTAAAAATGTAAACATGAGCTTAAAATATTAATTTTTTCATATATGTATATTAATCTGAAAATGCTTCCAGTAAAATTTTCAAATATGGCATGTTTGTTTTTAATCATGTTAGTTTGCTTTATTATGTCAGTTTCTAACAAAGCAATCTGACAATGTTAACAAAAGCGATAATGTTAATAAGACTTCCACAATGAAATCATTGTTAATGGACCAACAATTTTAACCTTCAGGTCTATGTTTAATTAAATACCATTGGTTTTACTTACATTGTTGCATCAACCACGGCTGTTCTATCGTGCCAATAAACATCCAAAATATGTAGCAAAATAAAATGCTTGCATTTATTATTCATAAAAACAGATTCCTTTCCATAAGACATCAATTTGTAATAAGCTTAATTTTTTTACATTCCTAATCTAGCAGTTGGACAAATATCTATACAAGTCATTATCGGAAATCTCACAATACTTTTATTATTTATATTAAGTATACAACATACAATTGGCATCCTTTTCTTGGGTCGCCTTAATCGAATGTTTTATTATTGCGAAAATTCGGTTTCCCAATGTTGTATTCTGTTCTATGTTAAAACATAGCCACATATGCGCTTTGTATGAACAACTGCCAGTTCCTCATGTGACATAGTCAATCTCCATTTAATGTGTATATATAACTAGTAAATAAAATGTAACCTGTATTTAAATACTGTAAATAATGTATAAATGACTATTTAGGGTTATTTGATAAGGAAAATAAAGACTGTTACGGGAATAAATCTGATAATTTATTTCTTTATACAAGCATATAATATCTGTGTGTACATAATATACATTCTTAAGGCTGTAGAGAGATCTTCATGTAATCACTAGAAGCTTACTAGTTAAGGTACAATAAATCTTAAAGTATATTTTTATAGAGATATTAAAATTTATTTTTCTACAAGCGCTACTTATTTTAACATTATTATTGCTTTCATTACACTTCAACAATAAATATACTAGGTGTAGAGTATATTGAAAAGCTCGACTACTTAATGCTTAACGAGATTGTTGAAGGATCAAATGTCCAGGGAGCAAATAGGTCAGATGCAGTCTGATAAGTGAGTTGGAAACTCTGAAACCTTTTGCAGGTATGAAGAGAGTGATAAAATGTAGTAGAAACGTCTGAATTGTAAAGATAATATTTGGCACTCCACACTCTACCTGTCCCATAAGGGTTCTGGCATAACGATAAAATAATAAGTAACCAAATAAATAACTCAACTTTGTTAAGTGTGCATATAACTGGCACTGTGCCAAGGCTACAGCTAATATATAAATAACAGCCTGGCCAACAGCCCTTCGTTTAACAGTCAAATTTACTAACCACTGGACCAGTTGGCAAATATTAAAAACATTTGTGAGTAAGTATACCCATGGTAATAAATTTATTAATCCTTTACTACCGTTAACAAAGGGTTGACTTAATACAAAATAAAATTTAAGTTAGATAAAAGTTAATAAAAATACACCACTATAAATAAATAGCAACTTAATAAAATACATGTAAACATTAGAATTATATAATCGATTGCCTAATACTATGAAATATAAACGAATTGTTAATTTTTTTCAGTTTTACCATTTTCCAATCAGAGTTAAAGGTTTGAAATGAACATGACGCAATAAGAATAATATTTCATTCCATGTTCATTTAACTCTAACACATCACATATAACAATTATACGTGTGTTTATAGCGAGTCATATAAAAAACAATTAGATTGCTTTCCTTATCTTTATACAGCTCAATTAAAAAATTTCGCATCAGGCCTTCGTTCAATACTTCATTTCATATCAGACTTAACTGTTACAAAATATACCAGTTACTATAAGACAAAAACGTAATATCACGGCTGTAATCGCGAAGGAGTAGGCAGAGAAATGTAGTAAACTCTCACGTTTCACCAGTTACGTTTACGTCCCACAATGGAACGTGAGCCTATTGCCATATACCGGGCACAGATGCGGACTCTGGGCCACTATTAGAAAATTTGTTCTATAAAATATACGTTAGAAAAATTCCAACAGTACTCGACCCGAGATTTGAACCCAGAACCTCCCAATCGGCAGCAGTTACTATAAAATTATTAAATCCTAATCCTATTTAATTCTAAGTGCAAATTGGTGGGTTCTTTAAGCTAATGTACCTTCTTCTTCTTCTCTTGCTCTTTGCTTGACAGAGCGGTCGTGGTCGTACTTACAGGGTCAGTGGCTTGCTGTACGGTTCTCCGCCATTCGTCGTGTTTTATTGCGTTTCGTGAGCAATCGTGACTAGCGTCATTTCTTGATACGCGGCAGTTTTATGTAGCGGTCGAGGACGCCACCTCTGACCCACGCCCGATTCGTGCGGATGTGCCACAGGTCAACTACCTGTCGCCGTTTTTATACGCGGTCTATACCAACGATATCCCCACTCTCAAAGGACACCTGAGGGAGGGTGAGCGTGATGTCCAGCTCGCGCTATTCGCGGACGACAATGCGTTCTTTATGTCATCTCGCCGAGCAGAGATCGCTGCCTCTCGGATGCAGCGGCTGCTCGACTTACTCCCAGAGTGGCTGGATAAGTGGAGGATGGCCGTCAACGTCGGTAAAACGGTCGCCACACTTTTCAGCTGCAAGCATATCTTGCAGCCGCCGCTGAGCTCACGTGGCCGGGTGGTGGCTTGGGAACCCGTGGTTAGGTACCTTGGATGCCATATTGATCACTCGCTACGCATACGCGCACAGGTGGAACACTCGGTCCGCCAAGCGTGCACCGCACGAGCAATGCTCTGTCCAGTATAGGCATCCAGCTGCCGACCCGTATCAAACTGCGGGTGTATAAGACATACATCCGATCACGGCTCACCTACGCGGCACCGGTATGGTACGCGCTGGTGGTCGAGTCGCAGCGCCGCCGTCTCCGAGCACAGCAGATTCTGTCCCTTCGAATTGTCATTGGGCGGGCCGCTATGTTAGGAACGACGTGAAGCGCAACTTAAAAGTAGAGCGCTTGGATGAGTTTGTGGTCCGGTTGGCTAGGCGTATGTACGACCGTGCCGACAATGGGCCTCATGCCCACCTCAGGGGCTTCGCGCCCCTGCACGCTCGTCCACCTGACGGCCTCCCGCTCCCGCGGGAGCTGGAGAGGCTGGTCGATGCTGTGTAGGATCGATGGTCGGCGAGTGACGACCACAGACCACGACACCGTCAGAAATGACGGGGCGAAATCACCGGGGGGCAGTTGACCCTCCGAGACTGCTCGTGTAAAGAGTGGGATCTTCGAGGCCCGTAGACTCGTACCCATGCGGCGCAATACCCGCAGCGATGTGCGAACGACCTCTGAACGAACGATCAATCATGAAGAGGTGCACCCAGGACCCGTTTTATCTGATCCGTCCACCTCATGGGCGCCCTGCCTCTAGCACGTACACCCTCAACACGATCCTGCACCACCAGGCGTTCGATTGACAAATCGTTTCGCCGCGATACGTGCCCAAAGAAGGTGAGAATGCGAGATTGCACAATAGAAGATAGACGCCGCTTGACTCCGAGTTCTTGGAGTATGGATCTGTTGGTACGGAACTCCGTCCACGATATTCCAAGCATTCTCCTTCAGCACCACATCTCCAGGGCATCTATCTTCTTCTTCTCGGGCTCTCGTAGGGTCCACGTCTCCGCGGCGTACAGGAATATCGGGAATATTAATGTTCACACACCGGGTTCTAGTGGCTTACTGATGTGGCGGCTTTTCCATATCTTCCTTATCTTGTCCATGGCAGATCTTGATATGGCCATGCGTCGTTTTATCTCATCAACGCATCCTCCATTGTTGGTGATCAAAGCTCCCAAATAAATGTATGACTAGACCACTTCACAGTTCGCGATTGAAGTAACGTCTAGCAAGTTGTTATTGATGCGGTCTACAATCATTTTGGTCTTCGAAAGGTTGATTTGAATGTACCTACATAACTAAAGAAATAGAGAATGGCCTTTCAATACTTTGAAACAACTGTAGAAAAATTTTTAAGAACAAGTAAAGATATTTACAACAAATACTATGGTACCCATATATGGTACACAGGGGAGTAGGCAGAGTACCACTTGCCTTCATCAGTATGAGCATTGTTTGACTGGCTGACACATTATATTATCACTGTCAGAGGGAGAGGACATCAATACTGACTCTGAGGATGTGTGATAGCAAATATTGCTGGCAGTGACAAACTTTTTCATATCTCATATTATTTTGAAATTAGCGATCAGCGGGTATAGTTTGAACTGTATGTGTGATACACATACATCAAGTGAAATGTTATTAACTGAATTTCTAAAATTTCATTATTTATGTTACTATTATACCTTCACAAAAGGTTTCTTATGGGGTAGACAAAGCACCG
The DNA here is from genome assembly GCA_018245755.1 of Parelbella macleannani. Classification (NCBI taxonomy): domain Eukaryota; kingdom Metazoa; phylum Arthropoda; class Insecta; order Lepidoptera; family Hesperiidae; genus Parelbella; species Parelbella macleannani. The sequence goes on along the minus strand of DWEE01000937.1, from coordinate 7,483 downwards.
AATATCTCAATCCCTGTATGCCTGAAGTGAGCTTTCCATTATTTCATAACATGAAGGGTACAGTAACACATACCATACTAGAATGATCAAACGTTTTATTATGTTTTTTTTTCATCTTTTACATAATAAGGCAGTGAAGTAATTAATTGTCACCATAAATCTGCTGTCATTTCTTAATTGTTTCAGCCAGTTAAAATGTACTAAATTCTATAGCAAAAATATTATACAAGTGACTACTTATAAATACTTAATTAGATACTGATATAGCAAAATTTAGTATTCTACAATACTAAGTATGCATAGATGTTGTCATACTAAGATTATTTGCATTGCATTAATAAAAGTTATTAATATTTTAAAAATTCAAAGCCTATCATCAGCAATGTATATAATAAATGGTAAAACAAATATTTATATATACATTATGAAAATTATAACATGCAACCCTTTGTTTATAGTCTGTTGATATAAACCTATAACTTTCTGTGCTATACATAATTAGAGTGCAAACAGTTTTAAGTTGAAAGAAAGTTACTGCTTCAGAAATAAAACAGAAACAGAAATATGATTTAACACAATGTATGTCAAAACAAAGCTTATTTCCTAACATCTGTAGACTTTGACAATACAATTACAATACATACAGACTGATATTCGAAGTCAGTGTAGATTGCCCTTAACACATCCAATATTTCATATTAACCAAAAAATGTCTTGTGTTTGTCAAAGAAAAGTTCCATAGACTTATCTATTTTCTCAAGACATTTGACTAAATGTTAGGCAAAAGTGCAATACTATTAAATAAATAAATACTTATCTGTAATAAATTTATGAATAAATCTGTTTAAGGTACTAAGTTGGTTTCCCTTTCCTTCGCCTCTTAACTATAATTCTTACATCAGGTACATCTGAATTATTTTGGTGTGTCACGGAAATATCTTCAGTGTAAGATGAAATACTATTGGTATTCTTCATGGACATATTATTTGAACTACAACTTATTATAGGAACAGATAAAGATGGTTCAATATGGTCTGGCTTGTGTGGTGTAGATGTCGCGAAAACTTGTAAGTTTGATGAAGTGTTACTACTTGATGCAAAATTATTAACTTTACTTAAAACAGATAATTTCTCCTGTCCTTTTTCCGGGAGAGATTCTTCACAGTTATTTTGAACTCCTGAAGATATGATAACAGTTTTTACAACACAAGACTCTTTATTTAATACATTTGCATTCTCTAAAATGTGGTCAGTCATAAGTTTCTCATTACTGTCCTTACGTTTCCTTTTCCTATCATCCTTTTTGTAGTTCTTATTTTTGTGTTTTTTGTCCGCTTTTTCATCTTTTTGTTCATTAATTTTAGTATGATCTTCATGTATTAACTTCAAAGATTGTTCTTGAACTTTTTCCATCTCTTCTATATTTAAATCAACTGCATTTTGTGTATTATCAAATAATGGACCATAATTATACATAATTTGGTTCGCGCTGGATGGTTCTGTAATACCTAAGTCTTCCGGTGTAATCAAACTACTGCTTTCCCCAAACAAATCACAAAGTTTTGTGTTTATGTCTTTTGTATTAGGATCTTGGTATGCCTTACTTATGGGAACTGTAGGCTGAATTTCGACACTAGGGTGTGGTGTGGTTATTTCCTTGATATCACAGAATGACTCAAATTTCGAAACTTGCCCTTGAGTTTTGACAGGATCAGAACAGTTCTTTAAAATTTTACTTTTGTCTGTACTATCACTTATAGGCTCCACAGCGCCAATGTCATTCTGACTACTCTTATCCTTCTCATACCTTAGATGATCTGGAAATTCACAGTAATCACTAGTTTCATCACTTAACTCTAAATCACATGCAACAGTGTCTCTGGCTGAAATTATGGCCTTTTCCTGACAATTCTTATCAGATTTGCTTTTGTTCCTAAAATTATACTTAGATTTCAATTTATTATGATCATTGAACTCTTCTTGTTTGTCTCTCTTTTCCATATCTCTTTTGTCCCTCTCAGTTTTCTTTTTTTGGCATTGTTTATTGGGATAATCTCTTTTACTTAGCTTCTGTACGCTATTAGTGAATGTATCTTTTATTGGTTTATGTGTGCTGGATGTATCAATTTTTGGTATTGTATAATTTTTAGAAAACTGTAAGCATTTTTTTTCAGTGTTATCAGTTTTGTCAGTTTGTGATTGAATAATTTTAATTTCACTCCCTAATTTACGGTCTCTATTGTGAGTTTTGTTAAAAATAGGTTTATTTGATTTTAAATGGGCTTCTGGAATGCTAGTATCAATTATATTTAAGTTTTTGTTATCAGTATCTAAGTGGTTCTTTGCAAGCGGTAATATATCTGCTTCTGAACACTCTATTTCCCCTGACTCCAATGATAAGTTTGATATTGGTTGTTCTACAACTGTACAAATATCATTTAAAAGATCACTCATCTGAGGTTTTTCTCTTAGTGGTGTGGGCATTCTGTATATTTTTTGATCCATGTCCCATGTGCTTGTGTCAATGCATTTAATGTCTACATTCCTGCCAATATTTGTTGATAACTGAACTTTGCCTTTCTGAGTACTCACTTTATACTTATTGCTGAACACTCGAGGGTCATCAAGTTTTGTAGTTGCTGTAGCCTTAATTTCTAAAAAAAATAAAACAGTGTAAAGGTTTGTATATTATACACATTTTCATATTTTTTTCAAAACTAAATACAGTGAAGTTCCCAGAAGTAAAATATATAATATTTTACCTGTAGTAATTAATTTATTATTAATGTTCATAATGTATATTTGGCATGAAATAAATATTGTATACTATACCTCTTATTTTGTGCACTGTAGGGACACAATCTACATTAGCATAATCTGGAGATTGGAGTGATAAATATGGATCTGCAGATTCTAATGTTGGAGCTAAATAAAAACCACCTTCTCTATCTTGTGGTAATGTAACATGTTCATCAAAGTGCCTGTTAATAGATTTACTTCTCATCCGCTTGCAGGGTGGCTCTTCAAGAATATCATATAATTTATGTTTAACCCCAGACACCTCCTCATTCTGGTACCTGTGCCTATCTACCTCTCGACTTCTTCTCATAGGATTATACTTGGGAGGTGAACTATAAGATACTCTATGTCTCACATAGTCTGACCTATGTGGTTTATCTATTGAATAATCTCTTTGGGTATTATAACGAGGTCGCTCTGGACTATAATGTTTTTTATATCTTTGACTTCTTTCATATCTGTCCCTATTGTCTCGACTTCTATGTTTATCATGATCACTGTATCGACTATTACTTCTATAAAATTCTCTTGATGAGTCACAGTGATTAAAAAATTTCTCATCAAATCTTGTAATATCATGTTCTTTGGGGCCATTCCTGCTACTGTGGTCTTTATCATAATACTTTCTGTGTGGTATATCTCTAACGGGAGATTTTCGCCTGCATCGAGGATCTTTTTGATTGTCGTCCTGTTCCTCATCAGAACTGAATTTAGAAACACCATGGCTAAAAAGAAAACACTATGTTGAAATACACTAATATAAGTTTTACAGTATTGTATCTAATGTAGTGGAAATAAGATACTATAATAATTACTATATTATACTATTATATATACTATGTACTATTAACCTTCAGACAGTAGTAACTAAGGAAGTAACAATTAACCTTCAAAGCACATCAAGTTTTTTCTTATCTATCGATTGGTATATTGAATATGGCAATATAAAAAAAATAATGTTTTAACCAGCCTTATTTTTAATGGCTTAACAAAAACGCGATAAACAACAAATTACTTATCATACATAATTATAACCTATGCAGTTTTAGCCAAGTATATTTATCAATATTTACCAAATAATATTTTCTAGCAACACAATGAAAGACACATTAGAAGGACCTTATTTGCTTATATCCATGGGAAATGGTGATAATTGAGCATCTGGTGACCAACCTCATGTTTTTTTCATTTAGTCTTTACAATCTTTAATGGCATATTTATTTGTATGATAATCCTAATAAGGAATGTTAACAGTTACAATAAAGTGAACACTTACTTAAGTAATGGCATAGATTTCCGCCTTTGACTGATTCTTTTACCTTTAACCCTATCATTCACCGGATGTGCATGATTAACCCCATCTTCTGATATCATCTGGTTATTACCAATTTTACTTTGATCAATTTTACTTTTATCTCTCTCTCTGTTGCACTCTGGAGGTTTTATTCTCTGTTCGCTTTCTTTAACCTCTACACTAGCTCTGGATCCCGTTAAACAAGTTATTTTCTCTTGTTTGCTCCTGCAAAAATGAATTTTACACATCCTATCTTAAATTCATACTGTATTTTTTATGAAGACAGTAGTAAAGGAAGGAACGTCAAATAGTAGGACTAGCACTGTTACTGTCTGTTAAACCAATAAATATAGGTTATAAATAAAATGCGATAATAATAATTAAATATATCTGCCTACCCCTATTGGAAATAGGTTTGTCAAATGATATATATGATTGCAAGATTTAGGGGACTACATGTACACTAGTATTACTATCTCTTTAGTACATATGACTATGAATGCTATCATTATTAGTTAGTATTTGTTTCATTCAAACTAGCTCAGAGTCACACTGCTAGTCCTGAGAATTGAGTTTGCCTTTACTAAACCTGGGGAATGACTACAATGCTTTTCAGACTGAAATACAAATTGTTCCTAAAATGTGATAAGAGTACTTCCCCACATCAATCACGGATATTACAACTTAAAATATATTATTAACGGCAGCAGATTTATGCCATATATGACTAATTAATTTGTTATAATACCCCACATGGCATCACAATAATCATTTAAAATGTACACTGATAAGTTTATTCATGGAATACTAGACTAAATTGCAGCAAAACAGCCAGTCTTAATCAGCAAAAAGGTTTTAAAATAACCTTAATAATAAAAGCACTTTAGGACACCATCATAATAACCACCTGATCCCAAATTAGATAGAACCTAATGCCATGATAACATAAACCTATACAAATAAATAAAATTGGAGTATCTGTTTGAAATATTAGAATAACCACTATTTACCAAATGCACATGTATGTATAGTGTATACACGGTACAGACACCAAAATAACATTTTTTACAATTATTTTTGTCTGTCTCTCTGTCTGTTTGTTCTGGTGAATATCTTCAACGGCTGGACCGATTTTGACGGGACTTTCACTGGCAGATAGCTGATGCAATAAAGAGTAATTTAGGCTATTTCATTTTAGAATTATAAAATAAAGCACAATATTGCAATGTCGAAGTACTGTCCAGGACTGTGTGCAGTCGAAGTGCATGTCGTCATTGCACAATAACTGAACAATATCTTTTTTACTTAATTCTGTGGATGAAGTCAAGGACACAACTAGTAAGTATGTGTGTGCATTTATGAAGAAAGTGCTGAATGGAGAAAAAGCACATCAGCTCTGCAAGAATAGAGATAATTGGCACTCAGTGCTCTCTATCTGCCTTGTATGGGACCTGCTGTGATGTGTATGTGTGTATTTTAAATAACTATAAATATAAATAAACAATTTTACACTGATTACTGAAAACACTACAGAAATTCAAAACATACCTATCATTACTTTGCATGACAGAGTCAGTTATATCTGTTGGTTTAGGAACACTAACATCATTTTTAATTTTTTCCAGGACTGTTTCTTTAGCTGGCTCTTTGTCTGCTTTTTGTACATTTTCTTTACCATGATTTGAATTGTGTATAATTTGTGTTGGAAGTATTCTTCCTCTGTTCTGCAATGTATTGAGAACTAATTGATCTTTCCTGAAAATTGATGTTAAGGTGTTATTAAAGACAATATATAATTAGAAGCCATTATAAGGTAAATATCCAAAACAAAAATGTGTCTAATATTACTTTAATTAAATAAAATTAAGAGAAAAAGAGAAAGAGCTAAACTACCTTCTGCAAGTTGAACAGGTAATAAACTATCCAAATAACAAGATGTATTGATAATATTTTAATAACAGTTATTACTCACTCTGAGTTCAGTTTAGTTATCATCTTAGTTTTTCTGTCAATTTCTGCCCTCGCGGTTTTCAATAAGGATGAATAATTTAATTCTAACTTTTTGTATTCTGATGACAGATTGTCAAAATCCTGCAAAATATTCTAAAACATCAATTGACATCCGTTCCATGGTAGTATTGATACACATTTGTGATTTTTAAAAAAGTCAAAAATAAATTATAACATAATTGCCAAAACACTATTTATGAAAATCAAAGTAATGACTGCCTCGTAGGTAGAGCGGTTGCAAGCGCAACTGCCAATCGGGAGGTCCTGGGTTCAAATCCTGGGTCTGATGCTATTGGATTTTTCTAATTTAGAATTTCTAGTAGTGACTCGGAGCCTGGAATTGTGCCTGGTGTATGGCAATAGGCGCACTACCTATTCCATGGGACTTAAACGTAACTGGTGAAACATGGGAGAGTACTACACTCTGCCTACCCCTTCGGCGATTACAGGTGTGATGTTACGTTTAATGATTACTTAAATTCTGAATTAAAGATGTATGTGTGTCATTACAAAATCATATACTAATAAACTTTGTGAAGCCATACATATAGCACAACCCTATATTAAGCTAACAAAACTGTAATATACCTCGTAAGTTTTCTCAACTAAAATTATTTTTAAATGTACTGGAACAATACAACTTTACCTACTTTTTGTAAATTGGACAAAGAGGTAGCGTATTCTTCAAGTTTACATTTTAACTCTTTGTTTTCATTTTTCAACTGAAAAAGAAAGTTATAGGTAAAATTAAGTGACAAAACGTCAATCATCATTATTCTATTTCGAGTACAATATCTAGAAATTGTACATCATGCACATAACTAAAGGCATAAACATCGCTGGTGACATTTATGTTTGGCGCTAAAAAAACCTGTACCTCATTAATATTTTCCGTTTCATAATTTTCTAAGTCACCATATATATCATCCATTACGCTGAACAATGGAAACAATTCAGAATGGTCTTATTAACCAGCTAAACGAAGGTAAATACATAAAAACTCAATAAATAATATTGCACAAGCATTTTACAATTTATTGAATGTAGAATTGATTATATCAAAATGTCATCAGGTTTGTCAAAGTCAAAACGATGCACAACATTTTTTATTATGGTTTTCATGGTTTACAGTTTACAGCCAATTCAAATTAATGTCAAGCTGAGGCGTAACATTATTATCAAAAAAGCTAAATCTGTTTTCTAATAAATTTAAAAATTATTTTGTATTAAATTGACTTGAATAGTTTCACATTTTTCCACATTATACTTTACTCAACATCAGGAGTAAGTTTTATGGAATAATATATTATTAGCTTATTAGTGTGCTTCGTCAAATAAAACTAAATGAATAACTATGGATACCTACCGTAATATTTTGTT
>DWEE01000936.1:0-14754 GCA_018245755.1 Parelbella macleannani | reverse complement strand
GTTGGGAAACCGTCGTTATGTGAATAAACAGTTGTCATCCGATCTAACTCGTTTCAATGTTACTACAATTTTGACTGCAAAATTCTGAATTTTCATGCTCTCCGTGATGAGGACATATAAGGAAGCGACATTAATGGCCGAACTAATATTACCTCGGATAACTTAGACCATCAATTCTAATACTCTGTTGGCGCATAACAATTTCCAGAGCGAGTAGCTGTCAGAGCAGAATTAACGTCCGATACGGTGAGCGGGCTGCATCACGAATGACTTATTATAGACATGTTTGTTGATAATGTAACCAGAGCGAGAAATTGTGAGTCGCCGTAACGCCGAGATAAAGAGAATAAAATAATTACGTAAGTAATATTTAGTGCATTTGAACTTAGAACGGAACTAAATAATGAAGAAGATTAGTTAAAAACTAAGGAAATATTATCCCGCAGGATCAGTAAACGTAAAACTGTATTCAACACAAAAGTGAATAGGCAATTTGTAGAGGAGTTTGCTGCATTCTAGGCTGCGTCTCGCTTTCCATCAGGCGAGATTGCAACAGTTTCTACATAGAAAAAGGGTGGAACAAAATTCGAAGCAGCTGCGTACGAGTACCATGAGAAGTATCGAGTTGGAAACTGCGTGTCGTTGGTGGCCACTATAAATATTTTGTAATACGTTCAACCAAAGTCCCACACTGGTGTATTTATAGCGAAACAGTTTTTTTGTATTCAATGGGATTACAATCTATTATCGTAATGTATAATCACTTGCAAGCAGGTGTTTGCAACCGGTCACTAGGCGACCGGCGAGCATTTGTTGTCAACGCCGAGTTAGAATCTACCACATGTCTGTCTTAAGAACTTTTATATTTAGTGATAACAAAAGTTAACTGAAGTAGACATATAAAGATGATATATTAAACAAACATGAAACCTTATTTTGTGTAAAGAGACTTTTCGTAAATCTATTTTATCGATTTCTATTTTTTGTAAAATTAACTCAAAACATCAAAATATCAAGTAACAATTATATAAATTAAAATTCCTTTTTAAAATATCCGGTACCTACCTATACAAACATCGAAGATCTATGAAGAGAACAAAATTTTGCTCACTTGTGGGTCATGTGAGACGTAAATAATTGCCACATGCCATTGCCATACTCTGTTAAAATTGACGTACTAATTATCTTATATAACATAGCATAAGCGTGGGAATACAGTGCGCATTTTTGTGTTAATAGCATGCCGCTATAATTAATACACCTGCGCAAAAGTCAGATAATCATCATCCGTCAGTTTTGACGCCGTTTAGAACAACACGATAAGATTTTAAATAGTTCTATAACATTTCCCAATTAGTGCGAATATCGGCAGCTCCATCTGGCGTCCTGTAGATAAAGAATATTATAAGTTGCGTTATAGTTGAATGACCCGTACTATCGCGATCATGGTGCAGGTTGCACGAAGTTCAAATCATGTCAAGATCGCGAACCGAAGATTAGCTTTTTAGGTAAACATATCGTGCGATCTCTCTTTATCCCGACATTGACCTTATTGCTTTACATAACGGATCTTCGAAGGCGAATAACATTATGAAATTCGGAACGGAGGGCAGGTTTACCGGTCAATGTAAATTGAATTACGTAATTGTAGTTTTTTTTAATCAAATATTATATTAGGACTTACTTAAAGACTTGAGAGCTTTAACGAGTTCTAAAGTATAGCAAGGTGTTGTTCATATGGAATAGGTAGGTACCTATATATATTTAAGATCTGTAATGATAACTTTATAAACTAACCTATATGAAAATAAAAGAACCCACGTGATAAAATCAGTTTTAGGAAATATAATAAAGTTTTGTACAGCTCGATTGTTGTTAAAAAATCTGTGAGCCGACGGCAGATCATTCAACTCAAACGTGATGTCCGGTGGGTTTTTTTTGTTAAAAAATACAAATCGGGGGACTCAACCACGATGTCCATTCCTAACTTGTCGTTCCCTGTTATCATCGACGAAATCAAAACGGTACCAACTAGCGGTCCAAAAGAGAAGTTCCAAACTAAACAATAAACAAACCGTCCAGACAAATCTAGACTAAATTGAACAAAGAGAGAACAGCTCCATTGTACCCGCGAACTTGACTGACAAAACAAATTGTTCAGCGAATGAATTAATTAGCAGCAATTTATCTCAATGATGAAGTTACGTAGAAGATCCAATAGCTCGTAAGTGAAAGTTGTGAGGAAATCCTACCAGCTAAGACAATTACTTCTCAGTTGGTGCCGGCGTTTAAAAAGCAAAAGTTAATCATAACGGTCGGTGCTTTTACAAAATAACGAATTCAATCGTCGAGGCGGTTAATTACAAGAAAAGCGAATTGGGAAGCGAAGGTTTATTTTGTATCGACTGCTATGATAATCGACATGTAATTGGAAAATTACAATTAATACAAATACATTTTTATCAAAGAACCTCAATCCACATTACCATTTAACAGAAGTCATTCTTTGCTCGTATTTTAAACATATTTCATAACCATACAAAACATATTGTAGACAGTACTTAAATAGGCTACAAATGCAATGCTTAAAGATTAACTCACTTACGAGGCTGCTTGAAGAAATATAAAAACAATAAATGTTCCTAAAATGGAAAATAAATTATTTATGAAATCAAAATACTGATTGCGTCTTAACAGATGGACTCTGATTTTTATCATTAGAACTTGTCATAATATACGCCTGGGATAGAGGTTTAGATTGAAACAAGTGACAAGTCCTATTCAAATTCACCATTCTTGATACGTTTCACCACGTTTCCGATCTTGACAGTCTTAATCGAAATAATGTTCTGTGGATTCTCCGCATTTGTTTAATGAACGTGTCTCGATGACCGCATGGAGTGGGGCGTAAAGCGACAAAAACAGAAATGGTTTGAAACATTTGCTTCCAAGCACCCGCATAATGGGAAGATGCTTTTGATTATAAAATATATTCCCTACGATTAAATAGTAACTCTTTTGACATAAGACATAAACATAGCATTTCAAATAAAAGGCTGCCTCGTTGGTCAAGTGGTCGCAAGGGCAACTACCGATCGATTTTTCTAATTTAGAATTTCTAGTAGCGACTCGGAGTCTGGATCCGTGCCAGGTGTATGGAAATAGGCTCACCACCTCTTCCATGGGACGTAAACGTAAATGGTGAAACGCGGGAGTGTACTACACTCTCCTGCCTATCCCTTCGGGGATTACAGGTGTGATGTTACGTTTTTTACAAATAAACGAAGGGTACAATTATTCAAACATGCTTTCGAAACAAAACGGTAAATTTATAACAATTTTTATAAGCATAATTAACACCTTTTATTTCTATATACTCTCTTTAAATAACTTGGTAGTAGTGGTCTCTAGTAGTGCAACATCCCTGACCCTTGTTCGAAAACAATGTTGGCCAAATTGTTGAAGCGTTGACTACCCAGTAAAGAAATAGCTTCACATTTGCTCATATCGAAACGCACGTGCGTACGTACGTGCTCATATTGAATACGTACTAGGTGCAGTTCTTCGTCAAAGGGTTCTTTGTTTACATTTCATTTAGTATCCATGTGGGTCATTGGTTTAGATATAGACAGATCGTATCATATCAAGATTAAATCGCTCAGCAGGTTGCCTCAGTAATCGATAACACGTGTATAAAATTTTTTATGTTGATTACAAAGGTACAGTAATACTTTTAATGTTGTGGTGTAGTTTGTTTTTCTCATTAATGATGTAAATATTAATGCTGGCCACTTCATATTACGTGGACACTGCAACTCATACACCAAGCTGTATGTTTCAAAAGCTTTTTAGATTACTTAGGTTAGGTTAGGTTTGCTTGTAAGGTCTGTGTTGGTATACGTTTTGAAACTACTGTGACATACTTGCCTATTACACCCCTCTAACTTCTATAGACAAAAGTGCTAAAATTACTCTGTAGCCGCAAAAATAGGTGCCGAAAACATAAAACGTCTAAATATTTGCTTATCAATACTTTAGTTTAGGTATATGTGTATATATTTACATTATGTATTCGTGAGTAACTGAATTTATTATACATTTTATTATTGACTTATGCATAAATGTATAAACTTACAATGTCCAAGGGATATAAAAACCAATTTGTTTGGTAAGTTATCAAAGCTATCAAACTAGATTTTATCTGCGGGTTGATTCGCCTTGATACAGACGAAAACTTACCAAAGGCAATCACGATATTGAACTTTATGTTAATTAATATTAAACGAAATAGAAAAGATGTAGACACTCCAATCTCTTTAGATTATAAGTTTTTTACGCTATATTTTTTTCATGCTTAAAGCAGCTCTAGCAGGTTAGAACGATCAAAACACATTTGTATAAACACATTTGGATAACTACCTCTTGGGTTATAATAACCTCGGTGGAAGGTAGCCATTCCCTAAGGAATTGTGTGTTATTATAAATGTGGATATAACTTTTTCGAATATGGTGTTATACTTCAGACAATATTTACCGTTACCAAAGAATTAAATATAATATATAATATACAGCTAATGGCTACATAATGTAATTTTAGTTTCCTATGGATATAGTTTTTGTACTCAGTACGACGCAGTTAGCACACTGTCCGACATTTTGTAAACAACACGCTCTAAATGAGAGTATAATGAAAGATAATCTAGGTTTAACTATTTCATAACTGGTGTATGTAATAATACCTACATATAATAACCGTAGCGCAGCTAATACAGTATCTACATATATATAAAATACTAGGGCATATAAATGCGTATTTTTCCGATGGTATACGTAAATAAAACGACCTACTAAAAATGTTTGGAATATACAAAAACTAAAAATAGACCTTTTTTAATATTTCCCAGTACCAGTTGTTGTTAGATACTTAAATACCTACCTCCCGATATACCGAGCAATACTTACGCAGATAATAATAATTGCAAATCGTCACCTGTGATGTAAAATGGTATCCGGAATTCGAAAAAAATATTTGTTTCCGCATTTGTCTATATTTTTGATATAATATAACACAATTAAAATAGTACATTTTTGACATGAATCAACGACAGAATAACGAATCTAAAAATAGGAAAACCAATCAGTGTCGTAACGAGCGGAACTACAAACCGGAAACTGAACGAGATGCATTAACTGATAGAGCGGTTGAATGGAACATTACAGCAAGAACATAATGTAATTCAGTGATATGTCCTAAGAAAAAGATAATTCGAATGCGGATTGCGGTTTTGTGTTTCTCACAATGCGCCTGAATGAGACGTTTAATTGAAGTCACCGCGAACTTTCACACAATTGTGGCTTCATCTAATGACACGAGCGCATTACTGCTTTGATTCAGTCCGTAAATTGAGCGGAGACCGAACGCTAACTCGTTAATCCAAATTCGTATGCGAAGATTCATAATCTGTTCGAAAGATAAATTAATATGGGAAAATCATTTTCTCCTCGGGTTATTTAGTTTTGAATAATTTTCTACATGTGGATTGAATGAAGCCGTTTGAAGAGAGGTGTTCAAAGCGCGCTAAGTGCCTAATAAGTAGCGTATTACTTCACATCTAGAAGAGGTTATTACTTTTTTGCGCAGATTATTTTTATGAAATGTGCGAGTGTAAAGAAATGTAAAAGGAAGGATCCTTTATGTCAATGGCCATGTAAATCTTTACGCCTGTTTTTCTAGATGGCTGTAAGTGGTCATGAATATTCAAAGAGTTCTCAAGTTTTCCTGCCAACACGGTAGTTAGCCTCCGAACTAGGAGAAATGGAATATAAAATTGCAGTTACATATTTTGTAGTGAAAAGCCGTTCACATTATTTAATGTTGTTCACATTTTATATTTATAATGACAAGAACCGTTCAAGCATACAGCTAATTTTGCCTTATGAAGCTGCGGTAATGATTATGTTACCATTGTCTTGTTAATTATATTGTCAGACACTGTGACTACTACATCAGGCAAAGACTAAGTGTATTAAACGTCTATAATTCTATTTCAGACGGTGCCGTTACCAGCGGGATCCACTTCTGTGCTGGCCAAGCCCACCAAGTACCACTACTATCCCCACAACCAACATATATACCTGCTGCCGGAGTGCGCTATCCAACAGGTGAGTTGCTAATTACATATACATTATTACATTCTAATTTGAAAGAGCTTATATCCGCAAGTTGATACTTGCCAAAAATGATGCCAACAATACATTAGTATCAGCCATTTTCAATCAATAATCCACAAATACAGAGTATGATAATGTATACGTTCATGCATTATACAACACTAATTCCTTCACAAATTCATAGGAAAAAGTGTCCAAAGTGCGAATGGCCTTCCAGTCTGCTAAGGGTAAAAGGTAAAATGGTAAAAAGTAAAGGCATTAAGTACGCCCTGGTATCCCTTAGCATAAGGTGTTATAAAATGAATAAATAAAATGTGCTTGTGAGTGCCTGACTAATAGAATGTTCGAGACTTACTCTCGTTAAAATGCAAAATGTAATGCCATTTAAAACAGAATTGGACCTATTTTTCCTTTACAGGTATGTAATGCAGTGTACGTACGTCTCAACTATACGCAGCCGCTCTGCGCGTGCCCAGCTCGGTACCGCGACCCGTGCTCCGCCAGCCTGAACGCCGACGATTTGCATACGACGCGTCTCACTACCGATTCCAAGAAAAAGGTGAGTAACACGCAATACTGGTTTCGTTAAACACAAAACTGTTTTGTCAAAGTTATCTATGATCTGTATTCAATACATATCAAAATTGTTATGACACATTTGTACACAGTGTATGTTATGTATGTATATTTATACATAGATATACTTGTAAAATATTCCCGGTCTTTGTCTGGGAAAATTTTCCCTCTTCGTTCTTATCCAAACGTGACTAAATTATTCAAATTTCAATTTGTAATTTGTTGGTTATCTTTCAGAATAAATAAAACGGCACGATCGTTTTTACTTTCAATATAAAAAAATGTTATTATTTTAATGAAGGGTTCGGGTTTTTAATTTTTGTAATGTCTCCACAAACCGGCTATCAAAGTTTTCACTTTTGGTTATAAATTTCAGTACGCGAAGAAAGCTGTGACCCTGGTGAAAACCTGCGAAGCGGTGTCAGAGATGCGCGAATGTCGTGCCCCCAGAGACTGGTCTCTCTTGGCGCTGCAGAACATTAGAACCGGCAAATCGCATTACTTGGTCATTTGCCGATGTCCCGAGACGCACATTTTAGGTGAGAACAACATCGTTTAAACCTTTGGCCGTAAAACCATTTGGGTCGCGGGATGGGTTTTGGTTTGCTAATCCAAAGGTTACCGTCCACTGGTCAGAGATTAATACTAACATTCATGTAACTGTAATTGATGTTGTAATGCATGTAACTATAATCGTTACAAAATTTCAGTAAAGACTAAGAAAATATTTTAGCCAGATACCATTTTGTATTAAGTATAACATAAAGGCATTTTGTATTAACTATCATAAAAGATTATAATTGCTCATGCATTTATTCATTGAAAATACAAATTTTGTGGCATTTCGATGTATCAATAGAAATAACAATTCGATGCCTGTCAATGTAATCATTTATTTAATTTAATCTCATAAGCAATAATCTAGCGAATCAGAAAATTTGGCACGTGTCCAAAAACCACACGGGCGAGAAATTCAATCGGGAGGGATATGGGATTATTTTGATTCAATTCCAATATTAATACTGTATTGTTTCGGTTTCCAGAGGGCCCCATGTCACACGATCAGCCCACGTACGCCTCGGTACCCGGGATCCGAGTCTATGGCATGATGTGCGTCAGACCGACGACCGTTTACCATTCAGGTGAGCATTACAATGTAGAAGTTATTTGGTAAAGTAAATATATACATAGTTGTCGACATAGTGATTACCTACTATAATAAAGTGTGTAGACGTATTTATTAGTGAAATTTATAATAATGATGACAATGGAAAAATTTTCGAACTGAGGTCATAAACTAAAATTAATATTTGTTGTTTGTGCTTATAAAGTTTTTAGTGCTCGTATTTAATGCAATATTTAACATTGTACGAGACTGAAATCAAATAAATAAAACAAGTTTATATTCGGTAGTCAACTATAGATGCCAAACGTTTTACGACAAATTTCGAGAGCACTTGCACTTCAACTTTGAGTGTTTGAGCTTCGAGAGGTCCACGATATCCTGAAACATTTGTAAGATAATACTCGATATGGTTAGATTTTATTCATGACATGTGAGTAACTGTACAGAGAGTACTATGTTAACTCATGTCACAAATGACGAGTGACACGTGGAATGACTTGAATATTATAGAGTCCTACCGGCAATAAGAGACATACCTATACAAATAAAATTGTGTCATTACTTATAGATGCGACAAGTACTGACTGGTAATTTTGTAGTCTTTCATATTCATGTTAAGTACATATTAACATATCTATTTGGTTTTGTAAAAAAATCAGTAACAAGCCAAGTCACTGGAAGACCAAAACCAACTAAACAGTAAAAAGTAAAAATTAGTGAAAGTGCTAAATTAGTAAAAGCAATGTGTTTAAAAAAATCGTCAAGAAAAATGGCTAAGAACATGAAAACGAAAGGTTATGAAAAACGGTTAATGGAAATATTATTATTCCAGGTTACAATGCGAATCGCTACACCGGTGGCGGAGTTCAAAGCACCACGAGCACGTACAAAGTGGACTATTCCCAACCCCATTCTTACGGCGACAAGCCCGTCTACAACCGCTACCAGACACACAGCTATCTAGACACCAACTACTACAACAGACGGTCGAGAGCCGCGCGTGCGAAGCGAATGACACAAGAATATCCTCCCTTTCCATGGTATAAAGTAAAGGAGTTAGCGAGATCGTTGCATTGGATCAATTAAACTGAAAACAATTTATCTATTTAGCATGGAAAAGTATGTTGGGTTCACAGAGGCCCAAAAATGCCGCGCAAGCGAAAACTCGCCTTTTTGAATCCAACGAAAACTTTGAATAGTTAAGATGTATTTAATGTCCCACGCTGCGCCTTGTACCAGTTAATAGTAGTCAAGCTTGTATCGTCCGACTAAATTCGAATGTCCGTACTCCCTGGAAGTATTTTTACCTGTGAAATACTCACTATAGAGAATAGATATGCTTGATCGATTTTATACTTTGTTCACTCGTATAATTCTAAAGGAGCTGAAAAAATTATCTATCTTCGGTTATCGCAAGAGCATGGAGCATATTATTTATCACACAGCGGAGAAAAGTTGCCGTTCGTTTTCTATAGGAGTTAGTGTGTATAAGACGCGTCCAAATATTGTCTGCGTCTAAATTAGAAAAATGATTCTCAATATTATAAGTATTATGAGTGAACTATTTTTAAATAATGCTTGTTCTCTATATCAGTGTTGCATTTATAACGCATTTACTAGGATAAAGTTGAGAACGATCTAGTAAGATATTTATTGCGTATTTATTTATCATTTATACTCAGACGTACAATATCTGTCTTAAGATCTTAACTAATAATCCCGTAACATTCTTTACTTTAGTTATTATTTACTTTTGCCAGGATCATTTAAGTAAACATGCCTATAGATGTAAGGAATTCGAAATGTTAAATTAATTAGGAGGTGAAAACTATTTAATGTTCCCCACCAACGAACCGGTGATTCGATTATACGTATATAATAGTATTACAGCGAAATAATGAATCATTAATTATAATTATAATTAAATTAATTAACAATAAAGTGTACACGAAAAGATGTGATACGAGCTCAGTGGAATTTTTGTGTAATTTGATGCATTTATAGCTTAAAGGATTTAGATTTACAGTATTTATAACAAAACCATATAACTAAGACGAATGCTTTGTAAATATTAGTAATAATTACAATATTTGTAATTATAAATGATTAAATACGAATATAATTTATGTTTTGTTTTATTTATTTGCACTATTTCGTATCATAAATAAGTGTTTCATTTAATTTAATGTCACGGTTATGATTACATTTATGCTGTATGAAACAATCATGGATGTTGATGGAATAAAACAGTGTGACATTCATAGCCTTATCATAATTCCTAAATATACATCTTTTTGTCGAGGCATAACACGATTATGAATGTACCTATAAATCTGAGACATTACAGTAAAATTAATTCAATATTGTAGATAGCCCATGCCGAAATTATTTTGCAATTATTATTATTTTTAAATAAATATGTAAAGCATTGAATACTCTCCTTTTTAATATCAAGGTGGTGGACAAGAGGTTCTTATATTTCTATAGTGTTATAAATGTTCTTAGATGAAGCGCTCCTACTGGCACGATTGTACATAAAAAGCGATCTGTAAAGTTAAGCAACACGGCGCGGTCAGCTCTGCTATGGGTGACCGCTGATGGCAAATATTCTCTGCTTTCTATTCAAAATGCAAATATTCTGGCCCTTCGGTGCTTCGGAGGTCTTTGGAGGTCAAATCTTTAATCTACGTAGTTATCATTATTTAACAATCGTTAAAATTCGCCGGAAGTTGAAAGAAACGACGCCTACTTCTTGTAAAGTCCTAGTTTACAATTTAGCTAAAGCTTATAGAGTCTAAGTACTTACCCAATACTTTCTGATCAACAATGATGTCGCAGGAATACATCGCGGCCATGAGTCGTTGTGGTTGAGCTTGGAACGCTCTTCTGCAGCCTTCTTTCACAGCCGACATTATTTGACCTAATTTGAAACGAGGTAATTCATTATATTACTGGAATGAGGATTACTCTATTTCGTCATTTGGGCTATCATTTTCAAAACTGTTCCTTAAGTTAGACATAAGTAGTAAAGTAATTAATTTCTCTTATCAATATTATCTTTCGACTCACCACCTTGAACAACACGCGAAAAAATACCATGAGAATTGCGAAACTAATTCTAAATCGATTTAATTACTAAGTTTTCATACATGTATCTAACGAATAAACAACAAGCAATTAACAAATGGCAGTAAACAACAAATAAAATCTCACCTGATAAAGGTCCAAATGTGTTCGAAACGTCATCACCTATAGTTTTATCAAGCACCCATTCCTCAACACAAAAAGCCACTCCCATCATTGGCTCCTCGCATAACGGCCCAGCCAGCGACGCCAATTGGAATCCATTCACAAAACTGCTTTCATATTCGTATCTCGCATCTTCTTTCTGTGACTTCTCGTGGTACAGATATCTAGTTACATAATCCGGTGTTTGATTCAGCAACACATTTGGGCCGCAGTTTCTTGGACCTACTGACCATATTTGATTTACTAAGTCCTTCCATTCCGGACCGTGTTTGTCACAAACACTTTGCAATTCGTGCTTGAAAGATTCTGTCAATTTATGCATTTTTTCTGTTAGCCGATGCTTATTGTCATTGTTTGAAATCTCGAGATCTTTATTACTATTGTCATGTTTGGTAATGTTCTGTAAACTTTTTATATATTGTGATATAGCTTTAAGTAAATCTGTTGATTTCTCAAGTAGATCAGTAACATCCCTTGGTAGCGGTCTAGCTCTTATTTTTATTTTACTTTGTTTGTTATTAGTTAATATAGTTATAACTGGATCTTGCTCGCGTTCGGTAGTTTTATTGATGTTTTGAATATCTATTTCTTCATTTGTCATATCAAGTTTCGGTGGCTCCACTATGGTTTCTCGAAATGGAACTATTGGTTCAGATACTGTCAGTGGTACCTTTGCGTAAATATTTCTAAAAGAAGAGTATTTCAAATAATATAACTCCACTATATAACAATTTATTAAGAAATGTCTATAAATGACTCGTTTGTAGAACAATAATAATAAAACTGCTCATTTGACTTTCTAAAATTATTGGATATGGTGAGAGGAGGAAATATAGAACTTTTACGGATACATGTTTATGTAAATTTTGTTGTACTAGAAATTTCAAGTTACTTACATCAAATCTTCAAGACACCGCTGAAGATGTACCTCGCCGGCTGTTACTAAAACGTGTTCCCCCGTTTCTTGCAGTAACACTTGAACACACGAATCCGACTGGTTCAGCAGTTTTAACCCTAATAATAATAATTAATAAAAGTGTACGTACATATGTAATTTATTTTGAATGAAAATAACTAGCACAGGTGATATGTTTGAGAACAGCCCAGAGAATAATAGACTGGTAGTAAACGTCAGTTGTGATGAAAAACATAATTATGTAATGAAGAAAAATTGATTCAATTTACATATAACATATGTTACAAATATAGCATAGATACATACATACATATGTTATAACATAAATTGAAAATATTTTGATGTACAAGAAGACATTTCATGTATAGAGAAAAAATACAAAATTATAATAATAAATACTAATTAATCATTTATAGAATTTAATCAAGTGAATAAAAACATTTTCTTGTTACCTTTAACTAATTGATTTAGATGTGATGGTATTTTGGGCTCTAAAGCGACTCTCAGTATAGGAACCGCTGCATATTTAATTTCACTAAACGCTGGACATGCGATGGTACTGCTCAAAGTTGCCGTTTTCAATATGTGATCTTCTAATCCACCTATGCCTGAGAAACATGTACACATTTTTGTTGTTGTAGTTGACAACCAAGCTAATATCCTGTCATATTAGTTATATAACGACACTTGCATAATTAAAAATAACATATTGTACTGGCGACAGCTGAATAACGCTACGTAGCTCTAATTTGTTGCATATCGTAATGGGGTACAATATAAAATATTATACTAATTAGGAGCGGATTACTCATCGGAAATCGTTTTAAGCGTGGCAGTTATTCAAACATTAAAAGTCTATATATTCTAAAAATAACTTAGTACCAAGAGCTTTTTTTACATTATTATGTATATACAGTTTATTTGTGTGCATATATCATATGATCAAAAGTACGATTATGGACAAATTAAGTGATTGGCTCTTCTACAATATCTAAAACTTACCTATAATGTTACCGGCGACTGCTTCATCAATGTTTTCTAGTTCTCGTCCCATCAAAATGTACAATGACTTAACCCTAGAGAAAATAAATGACATATAAGAAAAATAAGACGTAAATTTTATACATAAAACAACATACAAATAGGCACTTACTCAGCACATGTAATATGTTCATCACTTTGCAAGTCCTTTAACTTTTTATTAGAGTCTATACTAGAGTCTTTTATACTAAGTACTTTAGATGGGTCATGTTTAGGACCCAAAACATACACTTTGGCGCCCTTCTTAAGTATGCCACTAAATACTCTAGCAAATGCTATAAATGCCGGCTGATCTTGTACTTCCTTTTCATTTTCATCTTCAGTAGGTTTTTCTGCATCAATCTCATCGCCTTTCTCTTTCACTAAATTGTTTTCTGAATTAACTATATTTTGTTTCAAGTCTTCACGCATTTGCCTGGCTCGTTCCCTTCTTAGGGCCATTTCTTCGGCAGTTAATGCTTTGGGCTTGTTTTCTGGCAGATTATTCTTATCTACACTAAACATTTTAGATACAAATACAATTAAAGGTCTATCTTCACTACTATCACAGGCCAAAAAATCACTTTTAAGTTTTATTGTCTCCGGATGATTTGATTCAAAATCACGAATGCGAGAACTCATTAGTTTCTCTACTTTTTCTGCCAGTATTTCTTTTGGAGATGGCAGTTTAGTGCAAACCATGTTTAATACTGTGTTGGACAATGGAAGCCATTGCATCATAAGGGACTGTAACTGAATCCTACTGTCAGTATGCCTCAGGTCTCGAGTTGTAAGTTTTATGCTTAATTTCTCACATATAATAGGAACTTTGTGTTTCTCGTTTCTTAATACAATTGTTTCATAGACATTCCATAAATTATCAAGTACAACTTGGACGAATAGGGATTTTTTCGCTTTTTCTTGTGCACCTTTCATAAAACGTTTAGTTTTTGTGTTCAAATAGAAATCACCCCATAATACTTTTCTGAGTATTTCTTCTTTCACACCTTAATAAAGTTATAATGTAATTAGTTGTAGGGGATAAATATTACAATAAAAAAAATATACATTGTAAGCTGGATAAAGATAATTTTTTATATAGCCTTAATTTGTTTTTTTGGTGGTTATGCTCAAAATGGTATTGATATTATTATTAAGTTTTACTGTGACTTAACCACATTTTATTCATAATTGAACATTTGTATATTTAATATATAAAATGCTACATACCGAGTTTGTCAGAAAATAGTTTTGCAAATGTATGAGTAGTAAAACCCCAACCATCTATGGCGCTGGCAAATACAACATTGCCTTGCTCAGGTGAAAAATAGAAATTTGAATCATCCGCATCTTCCAATGCAGATGTCCAATCATAATAACTATTGTCTTCCTTTGCTTCTTGCTTTTGTTCCTATGAAGAATTGTACAACATATCAAGAAAGATCAGTAACAAGATTACCAGTGAAAAATAAAAATAATTATCAAGTACCACATTTATTAAACGCTAATTATAAACATCAGATTTTTTGCATGATGGAATTTTATGGATGACAATTAACACTTTACAATACTATTTATATAGCTACCAAACCTAGCTACTTAAAATATGTATGTGAAAGAAGGCCAAATTCATTACAAAAATCTATAAGTTCTCTGATAACAGCTTTGCTAATAGTAGAAGTGAAATCTAACTGAC